>OV651824.1:36708742-36942995 GCA_927349885.1 Psylliodes chrysocephalus | reverse complement strand
AACACTTCAACTAACTGAACTTTGTTTTTGAAATGAGACTGTAGGCTGACACTACCGTAACCTGCTTTCGACCTACGCTCCGAAATGCTTTTACATCTTTTCGTAAAATATAATTTATCATTCGGTTGCCATGGTATTTGTCACTTTATAACGCAGTTTATGTTGAATTGATAACATTAAAAAATAAAATATGTCAAAAAAACGAAAGAGTGTTTCAAAATGAACGCAAGATTTGAATTTTGCGACATTTTGTTTTAATCAAGAGTGTTGAACCACAGTTTATAGCTCTAAAGTATCAGTTCGCTCACTCTGCGTCGGCACTTTTGATCTCAATGTTGCAGTTTATACATTGCGCAACTCCATGGTATAAAAAATAAAAGGTAGGATATCAACAGTGTCAAAAATAGGACAGCCACGCGCATGGCGTCACGATGAATATTAAGGATAATATTTTAGAAATTACATGAAATATCTATGGATATTATTATGGGACATTTAAGGAAAGAACTATGAAGGAACATGAATGCAAATACTTACATAAAAGAAATATTTTTTATAACAGTTTTTCCTTTTTTTTTAATGATTTATTTTGTTTATACAAATTCGACTTCTAAAGAATAGTTTTTATAACCAGGATAATAAAATAAAGGGTATCTTCGCAACTCGAAAATGGGGATCCTGGTAACAATTTCACATCTGGATATGTCGAAAATTTTTACCTGATTAGGATTTGCAACTCATTTACCTGCATTATTTGACCAAATTAAATAAAAATAAGTTTAAAAAAAAATTTATATAATATAATGCAGAAATTCATATAATATAATGCAAAACATAAAAAAATTTACTAAATACAAATAACTGTTACAATACAAAAATAAAATAAAATGTCGCTGCATTTTCCTGGACCTAGTCGCTGACAGTTTTTTAAATCATTCATCAAGTACAAGTCGAAATTTTCTCTTTTTTTTTTGGTGACATTTACAATTTTACTTTTGCTTATATTTCGAAATTTTTAGCCTTCAAAGGGTAGAGTCTCCAGTTTAGAAGTCCCAAGTTGTGAAATTAACCAAGGTGATTCATATTGGTTTATTCACAACTTCACATTATGTGAAGTTCTAATTTAAGATCTCTCTTATAATTGGAAGGTTGAAAATGCTTAAAATACATATGAAAATTTATCTGCAGGGCCACAAGCCACTGCAAGGGCTGCTCCATGCCGAGTTTTCTTGGGAAGGATGGTAGAATTGCCTATTTAACATATTTTTTTTTAATAAAAGGCTCATGGATTTTAAGAATTTTAATGTAGGGAACGGCATGCTCCCCTGGGCCTCCGCTGGAGACGCCCTTGGACCACTTCTTACTTCTGACTAAGCTCTTACTATCGAAGAAAGCGAAAAACCATAATATCTTTCTTGAATCCTTTCCTTTAATTGTTACTGTTACATCCGTACCCGCAATTTTTCAATGTTTTCTACTAAAACCACTCACAGAGAACAAAGTTTACAACATAATTTAATACAAATATCTGCCTTATATCTTATAAATTACTATAAACGACTCACAAACTACTGCAACATGCGTCTTTCATATGATATTTATTTCGCGCCAGCTCTATTAACTCTACGCATGACGTCAGTGCCGCCATGACACCATGCGCGATATCCCCCCCTGGCGCAACTCGAATTTGTATCCCTAGCGCATACGGAATCAAATCATAATAGCCCAAGAGCCCACTGTAAATTTTTACTGCTATCTGATAATGAAATAAAATATACCCCAAAAGCTTGTAAAAACATTGTACTTTACCGAATGGCACCTGTGATAATCCCAATCCTGAGCAAAGTGTTTAAAAAAAATATTTTATATTAAAAAAATCACATAAGGCATGACAGCGCTAATTTTGTTTGCCCTTAAAGTTTTCCAGATAATATATTCAAATATATCTTGATATATATCGTTAACGGGAAACATTTTCTTCCTCTTAGCATCGCACAAAAACATCTACACACGATTAGTAGTTAAAAATCACTAAAAATATGAATCAATTTTTGCTGATTTAAGAATTTATTTGTATGCCTATTGTTGTGATTCCATTTTACAGGTTGTCATAGAAACGACAAAAAAACTACTATGATTATAGTTTAAAAGAATTGTCTAACAAGAGTTTATAATTATTATTGACTATCTCTGCCAAAGTTAGGTAAAAATATTAATAATTCAGGTTTAAAAGCTAGGTTCACAATAAATTAGGATTGTAATTTTCAGAGAAAACACAATTATCGCTGTCACGTCTTATGTAATTTTTTGAATATAAAATAATTTTTTTTAACCACTTTGCTCCGGATTACAGATTGGCACAGGAGCAATTTGGTAAAGTACAATGTTGTTACATGTCTTTGGAACATATTTCATTTTGTTATCAGATGGCGGTTGTAATTTGCAGTGGGCTCTCTTACTATTACAAATTAAGCATTCCAACGACCTGTCAAACAATAGCTGTCAGTGAGAAGGTCTGGTATATCTAAGGGGGTAGAGACATAGTCTTGCATCTTGAACGTTTTTTTTTTTTTTCGAAATAATAGTCACAAAGACTGCCAATTTATGAAAAAATGTATTTTATTTATATTGTGTTTGCCATAAAATATTTAAATGTAATCCATTATTCATGATTGGATATATCAAATTGGATATATCAAATCTTTCCACTGACAGTTCATTTGTTTGGAATGCCTAATACACATACTTTGATTTTCTTTTACTATACGGAGAATGGTCGCACTGCGCAGCTTTCTGAGTGCCTTTTAAAAGGAGATAGAAAACTCCGCCATTTTGAACCCTTATTACGTGTTGCCTACATCTTGGCGCAATATTTTTTAATAGGTGCGTTTTAATCATCCGCTTCTGCTTCGGAATTGTCGGTTTTCTTGTTTTAATTTGACAAGTTAAAACGACTAAACCGACAATTCCGGAAGCAGAAACGGATGATTAAAACGCACCTGATATTTTGTTGCGGCTGTCAGTGTCAGTGAATATTATTTTTTGAGTCACAGATTATTGCTAAAGAATCAGTTAGCTCACTCGGACCAGTTGAAAGTTTCAAAATAAGATCCACTCCAGGGATACAAATTTAGGATACGCAGAAGACAGCTGTTTTATTATAGGCGGTTGTTATATATTGTATTATCCGAGTTGCGCAGTGTATAAACTGGAACATTGAGATCAAAAGTGCCGACGCAGAGTGAGCGATCTGATTCTTTAGCTATAAACTGTTGCATAGGGTTCAAAATGGGCGGGCCCTATGTTGGGCGTGTCGGACCTCTCTCTTGCGCCGTATAGTAAAGAAAATCAAAGTATGTGGCCTAATACAATATATTCAAACAGCAGTCTTCTGCGCATCCTGAATTTGTATCCCTGGAATGGATGTTATTTTAGAACATCCAATTGGTCCGAGTGAGCGAACTGATTCTTTTAAGCTATAAACTGTGGTTGAACTACAAATTTGACATTTGTCAAAGTAGACGCATCGCGAGTATCAGTCATTGTATGCTACTTATTTTAAATATGGTGAAAGCTTAGCAGAAATATTTACACTGTTTACTCTTAGTAAGCCAAATCAATACTCGTTTGTAATACTCAGTACCTGCAATAAAAAAAAAAAACTAAATGAAATAAAAAGCAAAATCAAAGTAAATGTTGAAAATAATTTTCTAACTCTAATGGTTTTAATTCAATATATTTTATTTCCTGATGGGTTAAAATTAAAATAAAGTAGTTAGAAAGTATAATTTAAACTATAAATCATATAAATTAACAACTGTAAACTCAATGTTCATTCTCAAAACATAAATCGATTCAAGAGGAAATTACTACCCAACAGGTTCGTCTGTGTAATTGTGGCAAATTTGCCACTAATGTTTGTTTTATTCAAACCACAAAATATCAGTTACCGTACAGAGCCCAACACAACCGTGCATATAAACGCGTTTAGACGATTTACGCAAATATTTGAATACTGTTCTATCCGTGTGTACTTATCGGATTATATATATGAAATAAGGGTGTACCAAAATTGCTAGGACATAAAGTAGAGGTTAGACATAAAGTAGAGGTCAAAATAAGTCGATTGGATCCAATTTATATATATACACCAAAATGTACTGTTTGTCCTTAAGAAGAGTTCAAAGTTTACTTAAAAAATGTATAAAAACGTTTTAAACAAACTGAAAATGTATTATTAAAGAGACCTGAATTTATACTTCCTCTTTAGAAATGATATAATTAAATAATCAATCAATCAGAATATATTAAAATAACATCCTGTACATCAAAGTTTATTTTAATAAAAAAATTGGTAAGCAAATAGTGTACAATTGCTAACCAATGCCAAAAAAGACTCGTCATCTAGAAAAACAGAAGAGTATATTGCAAATAAAACTGAAGAAAGAAAAAGATTATTGGAGCAAGCGAATGAAAACCATTTCAAAGCCTTGAAAATAGGTATGGCCGATGATGTGTATTTTACAAGTCAGTATTTTGATCAAATAAAAGGGAAACACGATGAATACAAGAAATATCTTAAAGATTGTTCAAAAGCAGAACCAGATGTACAACCAAGTAGTAGTAATAAAGAAGTGGAACAGCAAATGGAACAATTAAAACGCACTATCCAACAAATACAACAAGAAGCAACCCAATGTAAAACAAAATACAGGTATGAAGCCTTAACTGACAGAGTGCAGAAACATGAGGAAATTATGGTATACGAAACGCGTTTTACACATTAGTATTTTGTTATGGACAAATATTTAAGTATGGAAAACCAATTCGAAATAATAATGGAAAATCTGAATACAAAAACAAAAGAAAATTCAAGTGGTATTACCAAAAATAAATATCTCCTTCTTTGATGGCAACTATGAGAATTGGTGTTCCTTCAATGATATCTTTCAAAACGTTATACATGAAACATTATTATCGAAAACAGAAAAGATGCAAGATCAGAAAACAAGTTTAAAGGGTAAATATTTCAAGTTAATACAGCACTTTAAACTTACTGAAGATAACTATAAGATCGCTTGGAACATACTACAGAATAGATATGAAAACAAGCGCCAGATATTATCCACATTATTAGATAGAATGTTAGATTTACCAGTATCCAAACGAGAATCGCCAAATGATATCAAGCTATTACATGATGTAACCGCTGAAAGCCTTCAAGCCATAAAGAATTTAGGAGTCAAGACGGACTATTGGTGTCCATTACTAACATACGTATCATAATGCGAAAGTTGGATTCAGACACAAACAGAATTTATGAGCAAATCCTAACCAAATCAAATGAAATACCACATTTTGAAGATGTCATGAAGTTTATTCGATTCCAATCGCTAGAAAAAATCTAGTACCGTTAAGAAGTCAAATGAGTTCTCCCAGGCTGATTTAAAGCCAAAAAGTCAAGACTGCGTGTATTGTAAGCAATTACATAGCATATACCAATGCATAAAATTTAGAACATTGTCTGTATCTGATAGAAACCAATTTATCAGAAACAATCAACTTTGTTACAACTGTATGACACATGATTTAAAGGAACAATGTCATAGTTCACTCTGATGCCGCACCTGTGGTATGTCGCATCACAGTATGCTGCATAAAGATAGAAAAGAACAGCAAAGGTTTGCAGAACATGCTAGAGTTGCGAGACCTATTAACAGTTTATGATACCAGATACTACCATAGTAGCCAGTCAGCTTCCTCATTGTGAACCTGTATCTACATCGACACACATAGGAAGAGACGATAATACAGTGTTAATACCTACGGCTATGGTAAAGGTACAAACTTCTAATGGAATGTTCCAACTTCTACGAGTGCTAGTTGATCAAGGATAGCAGTTATCCTTTATCACGCTCCAAAACCCATGAAAGTTCAGGAGTAGGTATATATAGTACCAAGCCAAAGACAGGAATCTCACTGAGCTTAGGTAAACATGCGACAGTATTCCAGGCAGAAATAGCAGCAATACATCACTGCGCAAAAGAAGTATTAAGACAGAAGGTAAATGGAAAAACCATTGTCATATACTCAGACAGTCAAGCGACGTTAAAAGCACTCAGTTCCATGCAGGTACACTCAAAGCTTGTGTGGGACTGTTTGGAAGCCCTAACAGAGCTGGGTAGTCAAAACAGACTAACCTTAGCGTGGGTACCAGGCCACAGGGGACACAAAGGCAATGAAGAGGCTGATTTACTAGCCCGAGAAGGAGCATGAAATGCTCTTATTGGCCCAGAACCTTTCTGTGGTGTAACAAAAACAACTATCAGAACATGCACAAAGCAGTGGATGTTTAAAACATCTCAGGAGTGGTGGGAAAACTCACCAGGACAGAGACAGACCAAAAAGTTCTTAAAAGGACCATCGTCTAAACTCACCGAGCATCTACTAAGCCTTAATAGGAAAAATACTAGAATACTAGTAAGTCTGTTAACAGGGCATTGTAGGCTTAAAAAACATATGTTCAATATCGGTCTGACAGAAGAGGCCTTGTGCCGATTCTGTCAAGAAGAAGAGGAAACGGCAGAACACGTATTGTGCTACTGCGAAGGTCTAGTAAGACTGAGATTCCTTACACTTGGAGAAGAAAAACCAAGGGCAACTAGCTATACCGGAGAACTACTTTCCAGTCTATGAAGTTTACTACAAAAGACCGCATTAGACAAGGTACTCTAAACAATGATTAAAGGATATCCACAATAGATCTGAAAAGGTCGAGGTGGGGGAGGCCACATGGCCCATAGTCCTAATTAAATCTAATCTAATCTATCCTTTATCACCGAAGAAGTAGCACAACTCTTAAACTTACCAAGAAAAAGAATACAAGAGGACATCTCTAGATTGGGAGATGGAGAACCAAAAATTTCTAAATAGCAAATTGAAGCTACAATAAAACCACGATTTTTTAGCATCTATGTCTTGACTGTACATCTACTTGTACTGCCAAAACTAACGCAAACACTACCAAAAGAATTCTTGCCAAACATGGACATTAATAAATGGCAAAATAAGCTCATAGCTGATCCAATCTGTAACAAACCTGGTCCAATTGATATACTTTTAGGAGCAGAAGAATATGCCAAAATCATACTTCCTGGCCTCCACAAAACTGAAGATGGTGTAATAGCACAAAATACCGAACTAGGACGGATTATGCCAGGTCTCTTTAAAACGCTAAGTCGAACACCATCAAGGTAATAAGTATGATTGTGCGTACTGAAGAAGATAAACAGTAAACGAAATTTTTGGAACTGGAAGAAGTCAATCCACCCAAATATGCAAACAAAGATGACCAACTATGTGAACTGTTTTATCAACACACTACCAAAAGAAACGAAGATGGAACTTGCACAGTAATAATTCCCTTTTCAAACTCGAAACCTACACTAGGCAACTCCAAGACGAGAGCTGTGGCGTGATTGATCCAATTAGAACAGAAACGTCTCTCGAAACGAAAAGCTACGTACTGATTCGAGAGTATACAAACATGGGACATATGACTCGAGTAACACTCGATAACCTAAACCTAGGAAAGTACTACATTTCCCACCAAGCAGTTATCAAGGAGTCGAGTACAACCACTAAACTAAAAGTAGTATTTGACGCATCATCCAAAACTGACTTAAATATTAACTTAAATGATCAAATGTATGCAGGTCCAAAACTGCAGCAAGAATTGTCAGAAGTTTTACTACTATGGAGAAAACATGCAGTAGCCTTTACCGCAATTATTAGGAAAATGTACCGACAAATCAAGATACATCTTGACGACAGGGATTATCAACGCATTGTATGGCGATGGAATAGTTCAAACAAAATTAAAGAATATCAACTCAACACCGTTCATACGGAACCAAAGCAGTACCATATCTAGCCATAAGAACATTACAACAACTAGCCAACGATGAAGAATATCGTTTTCCCAAGGCCTTTAAAATCATTCTAATTGATTTTTATGTTGATGACTTCCTAGCTGGAGCAAGTACCAAACACGAAGCAGTAAAACTTCAGAAAGATTTAATAGTAACACTTAAATCTAAGGGTTTTACATTAAGAAAGTGATCAAGCAACTGCCTAGAGATCCTTGAAATACTTCCAGAAAATTTCAAAGACAATATAATACAATTGACAGGAGAAGAAACAAGAAAGTCCCTTGGTGTCTTATGGTCGCCAATAGACGACACATTTCGATTTCAAACAAATGTGTCAAATTATCAAAAACTGACGAAGCGAGTTATTTTATCTGAGATAATCTGAGATAATTATTCGACCCATTAGGGTTACTGCCACCCGTTATTATCCAAGCAAAATTACTAATACAAGAATTATGGCTTCAGGAGTTAGATTGGGACCAACCAGTAAACAAACAAACAACTGATCAATGGCATGAATTTTAGTCTCACATTAAAGCAGTAGAAGATTTTCACATACCAAGATGTCTGTTTTGTGATGAAACCCATACTAAATTGCATGGCTTCTGTGATGCATCTGAAAAGGCATATGGAGCTGTGGTATACACATGAACATTTCATAATGAGAAAATATACATATCGTTGGTACAGGCCAAATCCAAAGTTGCTCCGGCAAGAACGAAAACAACTTATTGCATAAAGTTAAGCAGACACTCCAATTAAAAGATGTCTCCATGTATGCCTGGACAGATTCGATGATTGCATTAGGATGGATACGAGGAGATCCTTTAAGATGGAAGACCTTCGTAGCAAATATAGTATCTGAAATACAAAAAATAGTTCCACCGTACCACTGGAGTCATATAAAAGCTAATTAAAATCCTGCTGATTATATATCCAGAGGAATGGATCCAGTAAAACTATCAAATCACATATTATGGTGGAAAGGTTCTGAATGGTTGCAAAAGATGAAGCAATGGCCATTAGCACGAGTAATCAAAACTCATCCCGCACCTAATGGAACAGTACGTATAGTGACTCTTGGAAAAGCAACAGGTACATCGTTGAAACGAAATACTCACAATTTAGTACCACTGCCCATCGAAAATGGGAGTTCCTGAGATACCATTCCCCAACAAAGTTTCTACAAGTGACAATGTTGGATTAACCATGTGTATTATAAACCTCACCAATAGGTCTTTCTATGGTTCCCCTCAAACAAGTCCAAGTACATTTTACCTCATGAAAACTTCTAAACAGGGTTCAAAAACACACCAGTATCGGAGTACTTATTTATTTCACCTATTCCTATGTATTATGGTAGTTTCAGCCATTACATTAAAGGCCGGTTCTAAGTAGGTTATTCATTATCTCCATCCTGGAATATAAGTGGAATACATAGATCATGCAAGGCTTGATCGAGGAATATTTAGAATCCAGGTAAACTTCGAAACTGCAAGACTTGAACAGGACTTCAAAGACGTGTCAGTAGTGGTACAAGAATTTAATGATATCTGTGACAAAACTGAGGCACTCTCTGATAAAACTCAATGTACGAGTCTTAGCCGTCATCTCATATAACAAGAAAAGCAGTTTGCCAAGGAACATCAGGAATCGTAACAAAATAGAAATGCTGGGTAAATTCCTAACTAAATTTGGAGTCAATGATGAGGTTTACCAAGACATCGATGCTCTTCAAGAAAGAAAGAATTCAAGATCTCCAAAATCAATGAAACTGAAAAAAGAATCGACAATCAACTAGAAAGTTTCAGGGTTAGACCTAATCAAGGGCTAGCTGCAATTAATGAGATGCAAAGATGGTACAAATCAGTAGATATAAATAAACTCAATATTCATTTACTGGACACCTACCAGGTGGCTTGCCATTTCTTAGCGGAGTTAAATGAATATTACTCCAAACTCCTAGACGTTCATTTTAATCGAAGTAGTCTGTACGATTTGATATCCCCATCTTATATTAGCCACATCATTGTCGCAGCAGGTGACAAAGTCCCATCAAATCTACAAATATTACCAATACCGATTTTAAAAATGAAGATGGAAATCAATGAGACTCACATTCAAATATTTGCATCCCTACAGAATTCGCTCTATTGCAAGCAACACCAACTCCTCTCAAAATAGATAAGAGATTCTACTGGACATTGGACATTCTAAGTGAGATCATAGTAGTGGACTACAATACACAGCTTTACTTTCAATTGACAAGTGAAGAATTTAAAAATTGTATCTACTTGGAGGCACATCAATATATTTGCTCACCCGTTGTCATGAAGAACATCGAAACAAATTCAAATTGGGTAATAGACGAGATTTATGAAAGACCAGACACCACTCAGTGCAAAATCAAAAAACATAGAGCTGCTCAAATAACATAGAAACAGCTTCATATGCCCAATACTTGGCTCTTTTTTACCAGTAAAACAACCAACGTGGCCGTCATATGTCAAGGGATACGAGAAGATGTAAAACTGAATTCGACTGGAATTATTCAGATATCACAGGACTGCATTATAGAAACGAAAGAAAATATTTAATCTCCAAAAAGATTGGAAACTGTTCCTATCCTAGGTAGCTACTCAAGGGCTCTAGCGCCTACTATCAACACCACAATAGAATTGCCGTCACGTGACACAATCGCAGAAGAAACTGTGGTTAAACAGACTGATAACTTGAAAGACATACGATCTGAAGAAGAGGCACTTCAAGTAAAAATTAAAGAAACAACCTGGAAAAAGCTACATCAGCATACATATCTGTCTAATGGAGTAACTGCAGTGATCATAGGAATCGTAGCTTTGTGTATATGGTTTGGACACCGAATATACAACAAGAGAAACCAAAGAATCCAACGTCAGTCAAATCAGCCTGAAACAGTCGAGCTTCAGCCCCTGAGATAAAATGGAGAGACGCCAGAATGCTTTTTTTGAAAATAAATGCTTTTCAACACCACGTTTCGTCTTTCCAACATCCTTATAATTAAAAATAAAACTATTAAAAAATAGTTCTTATTTTTTAATACAAAATATTGACTAAACTTTATTGTAAAAAATTAAAATAATAACTTAATTTTCTGAGATAATTATTTTTTACTAAATTAATGTCTTCTTTTCAACATATTTTCAATTAAAACTACTATAAAATTCAAAAAGGTATGACGTTCAGTTTAGGTAAACTATTTTTAGACGTTAAACGTATTTGGTTAGGTAGATGACAATGTTTATGACTTGCCTACGCATTCCAATTAAATAAAAATTTATTATAACGAGAATCTTTTTCCGAATTTTATATATACAAGAAATTAGTAGACGTAGACATATATACATCCTCCTACTATGCCTATAATACGTGACTTGATATCAGCTACAGTTTCAAATTAATATTTACTACGTTTTAATGAAACGTTTCAAAGTTAAAATCAATTTAAGAATAAAATATCAGACCTAAATCCTTCTGATTTTTGATTTTATTGTTTTTTTAATTTTTTTTTTTTACTATATGGATGGCATCAGACAACTAATTGTAAGTCTATTTATCACGTATACAGTGTCGGCCAGTCCACGTTTTTCAATACGTTATAACGTTTTGCACGTAAAAACTACAGAGAGTTAGTTTGCATTAGAGCTAGCAGGAAACGAATAATATCAGCGTTTCCAGTTTTTACAGCCTGACGGCCTTGTAACGTTTGACTGGGCGTATGAACTGACATTGCTGATATTATTCATATTTGAGTTGAAGCTGTTTCATTTATTTAAAATTTAAATTATTATTTGATTTCACCACATTGATATGCCTGAATAAGGATTTAAAAATTTACCTAAACTTACAGAACGTCATTTTTACACTTTTTCATTTTAAAATATGTTGTTATAAAATGATGATTAAATCAAATAAATACTTATTGTCTAAATATAGAGTTTTCTCAGTAAATTTTGGGTTATAGTCACATCAAAGAGGATAAATTGAAGGATTATAATTTAACGCAGGGTATGATGAGGGTCGTTATGATTGATTAGACAAGTATTAAATCATGCTGATAATCCTTACAGGGATGTCACAGGTTTTAATTATGGAATTAAGGCATTAACTTGTATAGAAATAATAATAATTGTTATAGTATTAAATTTATAAAAAATATCAGTGCTAAAGTAGTTTTTCTAAAATCGCCATCCAAAAATGGCAATTCTAGAATAGATTTATTAAAATTTAATTATCACTGTAATTTTCTTTAAAATGGGCATTTCTTGATAATAAAATGTTTTTTTTTAATTAACGTTTTAACAACGTCAGATGTAGGTGCAGAAAAGTACGTAAGGAAAATTTGCCATTCGTTAATAAAAAAATTTAAAATTAAAAAAGCAAATTCCATGGAAGTTTTTGGAAAGTAATATTATTTTTTTGACCACCCTGTACAAAATAAATAAATAAAACTTGGTCTAAAAAATCTTTGATCTATTTACTTTATACCTTTGTAGTTTTATAAATTTCATCGTAAATAACGTAAAAGTAATGCATTTTTAAATAGGAATTTGAAAATGTAATATTTTTGGTAATTTTTTTTTTTTAGAAAGGGGTGGGATATTAAAAAATAGTTATTTCTGCAACAAGTGTGTAAAGAAACTCTTTTTGACGAATATGAAAATTCATGAGTCAAAAAAAGGACTTTACACACGAATTGCATACAATATTTTTTCTACTACCGGAAGTTTTATCAAAAAATTAAGGTTTTATATACATTTTCTTCACGTACTAGAGCGTAAAGTATATTTCTTTACGCACTAGTGCATAAATGTTGAATAAAATTGGACCTAGAAGACTGCCCTGGGGCTTTCGTTCACTTTCCTCTCCACTTACTTTTACAGACTGATATCTTCTGATAAGGTAGCTTTCAAATAGTCTTAAGGTTTTTCCTCTAATACTAATATCTTCTAGAGATTGTAGGAGAAGGTAATGATCAACTCTATCAAAAGCTTTACTTAAGTCTAGGAATATGCACAGAGACGGCCTGCTTTGTTCAAGTGCGCCGTGTATGTGAGATACTAAATCTAGATATTTTTTCCCCAAAGCCGTACTGTTTAGGAGACAATATTTTATATTTGTTTAAAAACGACACCCAGCCTTTTTTTTATTAATGTTTCGAATATCTTTGATAGATGAGTGAGTAGGGAAATAGGTCTATAGTTACTAAAAAGAGTGCTATCTTCTTAAAAACTGGAGTGACAATAGAGGTTTTAAATGCTGAGGGGTAAATGGCCTTGTCGATACACTGGTTTAATACATATGATATCGGTTCAGCAATAAAAGTTGCAATAGTTTTTAGGACTTCGGAGCAAATCTCATCGGTACCTGATGCTTTTTTATTTTTTAAGTCTTTAATAATAGCAATAATTTCTGACGGATTTGTTTCAAAGAATACTATTGAGTTCTGCAGTGTAACCCTATCATTTGGCTGTTTTTCATCGTCTCTTTCAATTTTTTTGGCTAAGTTCTTTCCTATATTGATAAACTGATTGTTGAATTCATTACAGATACTTTTAAGATCAGTTAATAGTTCTCCATTTTCTGCTGTAATTGCCTCAATTTTTTTATGCGATTTCTAATGACCACTTAAATTTTTACCAATCTCCACAGTTTAGTAGAATTACCAAATTTGGATTCAATTTGTTGCTTGTAGAACTCATATTTGGTTTTTTGAACTGTAGAACTGTACCTGTTACTTTATTTCTACTGTTTTTATAGATATATTTCAAAACAACGTTATTTGGATCCCTATGTAATGGGCCATGTTCACATGTGAGATATGCTGTTTTATAAATTATATTGTAATAGTTAGTCGCTATACAAGTTATTCTAAATAGTCAGTTCGTTAAAAAAGCCAAAAGTTTTTAAATTAAGCCCAATTGAAATTTAAAATTTTAAATTATACGTCATCGGGAATAGACCAATCATCTTGTGTCGAAGTTTTTTTTGTTATACAAAACCAAGCCAACGAACAAACCAACACACAGAATGTCGAAGTGAACGCACATCTAAGTGACATTAAAATTGACACCTAACATCAGTAACATCTAACCTTAGTTTTTTGTTTTGGTTTAATTTTATTATTAATATGAATCAGCTGGATTTATAAAAGTTGAATAAAGTGTTTTACCCATTGTAAACGAAAATATGATTACCGAGATGATTACTGCATTTTTTAACAATACTCAGTTTACAAAAGTCACAAAGGTAAGACTTTGTTTTAATAGTAGGTAGTTACAGTTTATATGGAGCAAGTAAAACATATTTATCTCAGGTTTTATTTTTAGATCTACCAAGCAAGAATATGGGGATAATTTCTTTTTCCATAAGAGAGAAGGAGACAAATTACACCTAAACATAAAGTACGGCAAAAACCTTCTGATGTGGTTGCATTGTAATTAACAAAAATGAAATTTTTAGTGCACAATATGCTTAGGATATGCTGCATGTCAAGGTTTGTAATATTTATTATGCTTTTTTGTTTTTATATTACATATAATAAACAGTGTATAAGGCCCTTTATTCCTATAAATATTTTTTTTTCTAATTTTAACATATATACATTTTTTGTAATCGCAGCAAGTGTTAAAATAATCTAGAAACAGATTTTGTTAGTGAACCTAGTAATAATTATGATACCAAAGAATGCTGCTCTATGCTCTATTTTATAAAGTTTTTTCTGTAAAAACAGCAACACCATATATTTTTGCACTTGAAATATTATATTTTTAAAAATACATGGTGCTTGCTAACCTTCGAAAGAAGCCAGCAGAGCAATTCGGTTTTTTAAAGCTTTTTTCTAAAAACCACACCCCATTTTTAGACTCTTGAAATATTGTAAAACTTTACTAAAAAAATTGCTATTTTTAAATAATACAGGGTGCTTTGCTGGAACAAAGTCAGCAGGACACTTCAGTTTTTTAATTTTTTTTTTTATATATATAAAAACAACTACTTATAACACATGTTTAGGCTGTTTTAAAATCCTAAAAATGTGGTAAGTACATTTGTTTTCAGAAAAAAACTTTGAAGTCAGCAAGGAATTGCGAATTTTTTTTAAAATGCCAAATTTCGAATATTTTATAATATTGTAGGAGCCAAAAAACGTGGTGTGGTTTAAAAAAAAAACTGGGGTGCTCTGCTGGATTCGTTTGAAGCTAACAAAGCATCCCGTAATTTTTTATTTTATAATACTCAATAGCCTAAAATGAGACATAGCTGTTTAAACAAAAAATTGTATTTTTAAAAATAGCAGTTTTTTTCGAAAAGCTCTATAATATTTCAAAAATGTGAAAATGTGGTGAGATTGTATTTTTTTAAGTTTTGAAAATCCGAGGTTCTTTACTGGATTCGTTCAGAGCTAGTAAAGCTCTGCTCGTCTTGTTACATAAAATAAAGGCATTTTGTAGCTGGTTAAATAGTTATTTTGTAACTGCATATCTAACCCTTTTATTTTTTTCAGTTGGTTGTAAATATGTGGCTTCATAGAAGAAGTGAGAAACCATCTGTAACATCTATTCAGTGTTATTGGAAAGGCTCTAATTTATCAAAATGCGTAAATATTGATGTACACTTGGCTAGATTGTTAAAGAAACCTCTTCATCCACTACAGGAAAATAAATCAGTACTTTTATATTCTTAGGATTTGTATATATATTTTTTATTTGTAAATAAATTGTTTTTTACTTCATTTTTCTCATTTTTTATTAAAAGATTAATAAATAAAATTTTCACAGATTTTTATATTTTTGTTTGTAAACAATAATTGAAGAGTTTTTATTAAAAATCACCAATGTTAATAATAATAATAATTTAAGTCAATATTATTCTTTCTCCTTTTTTAAAGCTACTATCAATAAAGGTATTACTTTAGCTTGACACTTTTTTAATAAAGCAAACAAGTGTTAAGAGGTATATGTACGTGTAAACTACAATTACAAAAAATTGATATGAAACCCATGAAACCACCAACAAAAATGTAAAGCTAGCTTCCGTACTAGAACATGGTGTCATTCGTCGAGATAATTTATCGTTTTGTTTAATAGATCAAGAAATGTAAATATTCCCCTGTTATTTTTTATAAAATTATAAGAGAAATAAATTTTTTTCTAAATAGTATAGTTTATTATTTTGTAGAAAAACAAAATTTTGAAAATTTTAGTAATGTTTCAGAAACAACCATTATTAATAATAGGTACCATTTTCCTTAATAAGGTAGAAATAAAATATAAACTATTTCCACGATTTACAAAGGCCTACAAAAAAATTATAGGTATTTTCCGCTATCCTATAAAATTTATATTTTCTGACTCAATTTCAAAAGGTTGAAGGAATTCCAAAACACCTTTTATGGCATAATAATTATTTTCAATTCTACATACTATCTTTAGCTGCTTTTAAAAACGTTCTAAGAAAGTCTAATCAGACCAATTTAATCCCTAAACTATTCCACACTTTTAAAATTTAATTACCTAAAAATATTAAAAACTATTTAAAATAACTTGTTTAGCAGACTGTACAATAGCTATCTTAGTCACACGTAGCGCGTTCTCTGTCTGGGCGTCGAACACCTCTAGAAATTTGATGAACTGTATATGATTAAATTGAAAAAATAAAATTTAATTAAATATTTAATATACTCATTATTATTTTTAATACTAAAACTTGTTGCTTTGCGGTCAACACACTCAAATTTGACAATTTTCTTTACGCACTCAGTGCGTAAATAAAAACTCTTTACGCAGTAGTGCGTGAAGTAAAGTTTTACAAACTCTGTAGCGTGCAAAATGATAGTACTTTAAGAACGGTAGTAGAAAAAATATTTTATAGATATGCATTAGTAGCTATAGATTTACCAAAAATAAAAGAAGTTGAGTTATTCCATTAAAAAAATTAAGTGATTTTCCAAATCTGCTATTGGACCACCCTGTATACATGACCATAATTTCCGAATATTTGGTTTTGACCTCCATTGACAGTAATCCTTCAAATAAAAGTTTTGCATAGTAGAAGTTATAGAACTATAATAAAAGTTTGCCGGACCCTGTACATCTATCTAGATTGTTTTTGGTCCAACAGTTTATTTGATTATGAATGCTACTCCTGCTGTCGTAACCGTCCTACGCATGTCAGTTATAAATATTTAATCGTGCAAAAATGATTCGAGAAACAAACATCAAATCAAGGTTCAAAATAAACATGTAGCACTTGTGAAAGAAAGGTCATTATACCAAATATAGAAACTAGCTTTCGATTCCAATATACGTACATTGTCGAGATCGGTATTCACAAATGCAGGCTAATTTAATGCATTATCAGTTTTTTTTTGTATTTTTCTGAAGATCTTCGTTTACTTCTGATTTCAGTATTTATAGAAAGCTTGTCTTTATTAGGTGTTTGTAAGATTCTTTCAATGAAAACATCATTAGGTTGTCTTTGGATTGGTTCGTTATAAAATAGCTTATTTTATTGTCCATTAATGGTTATTAATTATTAAGTAATCTATAAATTAAATTTAAAATATCATGTAATTACTTACCAGGTTCGAAAAACTATTATTCATATACATTTATGGCATCAAATGTTTATATTTTGCCTGATAGATATAAACTATGGGAATGGGACGTTTCGGCGTGGCCGTTTCGGCGTGGCCGTTTCGGCGTGGCCGTTTCGGCGTGGCCATATCGGCGTGGCCGTTTTGGCGTGGCCGTTTTGGCGTGGCCGTTTTGGCGTGGCCGTTTTGGCGTGGCCGTTTTGGCGTGGCCGTTTTGGCGTGGCCGTTTTGGCGTGGCCGTTTGGACGTCGGCCATTTCGACGCCGGCCATTTCGACGTTGGCCATTTCGGCGTTGGCAGTTTTGGCAAACTTAACAATATAATTTTTATAAATTTTAAATAATTGTTATATTTATTATAATTAGGTTTATTATAATTAAATAATAAAACTGTTTTCGTGTTGAAAGGAAGACTAAAATAAAATGTCTATATACTATTGCTGTTCGGCAGGTAGGTCTTCCGCTAGAACATCAAATCTAAATGATTGTAGGAACAAATGCCAAAGATATAACCATTCTGCCAATAGAGAGAATTGTAGATCAGCATTGTACTCTCTCGTATGTCCCATAGAAGCCACTTGTTTCCTCATATTTCGGGCCAAGTCAAAAAAACGATCATTTGGAACAATTTCTTTACTTCACTATTATTATACTAATGTTCATATAAAATATAATTCTGATAGGTACTTGAAAAACAGATTAAAACATTTATCCCATTCCTATGCAATACCTCACTTATTTCAATACTTTACTTATTTCATAATAAAACTTACAGCGGTTTTAACATACATACTAAGAAATAGTATACCCGACGTCGAAACGGCCGACGCCGAGACAGCCAACGACGAAATGGCCTGACGTCCAAATGGCCACGCCGAAATGGCCACGCCGAAACGACCACGTCCAAATGTCATAAACCAATAAACTATAGTTTAAAAAAATGTATAATAATATTCCTAATTCACCCCTAACGAGTGAATTTTTGCCGTGGAGCTTCAGGGCGATTTAACGATGATTGATGGTGCTATTTGACTAATAGGTAAGGAAAACTCTACCCCCTATTATCGAAACGGTAACGCATGGCGATTTTTACTTTCCTATCTGTATACAGATATAAGGAAAGTATAGGAATCATGATTTTTTCTACCTCGAGTTTTCGACGGATTTTTACGTTTTGAGGTCCCCTGAATCCGTTTTGACTATTTTCGCGATGATGTCTGTGTGTGTCCGCTTTGTTCCAGCGTCCAATAAACTGATTAGATTTTGGGCAGAAACATCTGGGGGGGTACTTTATAAATGGTCATTTTTATATAAATCAAATAAAAGTTACTTCTTATATTATTATCTATAATTTTTGTTCTATACAAAATTTTCCTAAAATGGTCTGTATTCAAGAAATTTGACAAAATGTAAAAAAATATTTTTTTATAAAAATTGTTTAAATAAAAGTTGTTTGTAATATAATTCTCTATAATTTTTATCCTATACATAATTTCTCTAAAATTGATCGTATTCGAGATATTTGAGAAAATGTGAAAATTTCGAAATTTGTAGAAAACTCAAAAACGGATAAAGAAAAAACATTAAGTATTTCGGCCTGACGTGAAATGATTAGATTTTCGACAAAGTCGGAACATCTGGGAGGGTACTTTATGGGAGGCTGTTTATATATTTTATGGATTATATCTAATATTTATGTTTGGAGAAAAAAATTGTTCAAATAAAAGTTACTTCCAATATTATTATCTATAGTTTCTGCTTTATGTCAAAAATTTTTGAAATGGTCCGTATTCGAGAAATTTGACAAAATGTGCAAAATTCTGATTTTTATGAAAATTGTTGAACTAAAAGTTGTTTGCGATATCGATCTCTATAAATTTTGTTTATACATGATTTTTCTAAAATGGACCGTAATGGAAAAATTGTAGGAAAAGTGCTAAATTTAAATTTTTCAGTATAATCGTTTTCAATGAATATCTATAGAAAAATGTTTCGAGTTAGATATATGTGGACAATGTATATATTTAGTTTATCCTCTAAACATTTATAGAGGTGCTACAATAGGTTGTACAAAATAACCTGAAAAAGCCTATAATAACTAGATAGGAAAGTCATGTGTTGGACACATCAGATTTTTTAATTTGTTTTCATAGGGTATACAAAAATGTTACACTGGTCTGCGAAGGAAATTTGTGTAATTTTTTTGTAAACTAATAGAAAACAGAAAACAATCAATCCACATTACTGCAAATCCTGTTTTAATGAGAAACATTCGTTGTGCGTTCAAATACACAGTTCATACTTTCGTTTGTCCCCATATATTTTTGTTACAGTTTCGTGAAGTATTTATAAATGTTTATCAAAATTTAGCAATTACTGTTTGTGAACATTTAGAGGTTAATAAGAAAACAAATGAAAACAGGACTAAATTACTGTTTTTATCCCCATTTCACCTAAATCCTAAACTATTAGGAATCGTCAAAGGCCCAAATTCTAAATATCCAGATGTAGCCATTAAAATCAATTCCCCATATAAAGTCAACGGTAGGTGTAACAACAATGTTAGACTACAGCTTACAACAAAAAGTTTTTGTGTACATTTCAACAGAGGTGTACATTAATGTGGCTGTGAGAGTGATAAATAAAACTGCTAATTTAATAAATTAGAAGTATGTGTGTCAATTCAATGATTTTAACGAAACACGTTTTCAAGCTCCAGGTAAAACTTTTACTATTATTTTTGAGGTTATGTTTATATTTTGTTTTGTTCCAGTTTCTACAAAATAGTCATGTGTTTTATACCCAACTTTAAAACAGAAAACTGCGTAAATGGATACAATGTCATCGGTATTCTTTTATGGGAAAACCATCAAAATTAAGCGATGACTGAGTTCCATCAGGAAATGATATAAACTACCTAACTTTAAATAGATCTTAGATTGCAGTTGCCCGTCAAGAAAAATCATTGTACATTGTACCAGAAGGTATTTCACAAGTATGACAATTTTATTATACCGGGTGTCCGCGCGAAAACTTTAAATGGAATTATTTCTGGTGTTTTAAAATATATCGACTTGAAATTTTGGAAGGTCATTAAGGAAGTAGGGGGTAAATTAATAGTGTATAAGATACCACTCCAACGTGATATCTGCCGCCCCCAGCCACCCCCGGTTCAAAAGTCTAAATGACACCCTGTATTTTTTTTACATATTCTGAAAGAGCGTAGTTTTTTTAGTATCTCTATGTATAAAAATTACTTAATTACATAATGAACTTTGAAAGATATTTACAGCTAAAGGTTCAGATGCCAGATATTAAAAAAAAAGAACTAGTAACCTTGGATAGTAGACAAATTTCGAAATAATTAAAGCAGATAGAAACAAAAAAATCTAATTATCCAAAAAAATATAACTTATCACAAAAAAATACAACTTAACACAAAAATATGTATTCTTATAGACCAACAAAATTTCGCTTTATAAACTAAAGTAAGGACTCTTTTTATTTTTTTAGTTAAATCAAATGTTCAAAATGTTCACCGTTTACATTTAAACAATAGTACAGTCTATTCTCGAAAGCGTTCCGAATATTTTCAAAGACATGTGGTGTTAAATCTCTACATTCCTCTATGATTCTATTACGAAAATCATCAATGGATTGTGGTGGTGTCCTGTAAACAACAGACTTCAAAGATCCCCATAAAAATAAATCCAGTGGGGTCAAGTCTGGGGAGCAAGCTGGCCATTCAATAGGACCCCTACAACCTATCCATTGTCCTGGAAAAACGGTATTTAAATATTGCCTTACTTCTAAACAGTAATGAGGGGGAGCTCCGTCTTGCTGAAAGTATAACTGATCTTCCTGCATTTGATCTAAGTTTTCTTCCAAGCAATGAATGATAAGAGGATGTATTAATTCTTCTAAAAAGTCGAGATATCTAGGCCCAGTTAAATTCTCGTGATAGAAAATTGGACCAATTATTTGGTTATTTAGAATTCCAGCCCATACATTAATTTTTTGGGGACGTTGCGTATGGCTTTCTCGGAAAACGTGGGGATTAACATCGCTCCAATATCGACAATTGTGTCTTATTTACGAAACCATTTAAGGAAAAGCAACTTTCGTCACTGAAACAAATATTTCGCAAAATATATCTATTTTGCCGAATCATGCCTGTCATAGTTTCACAAAATTGGACTCTTCTATCGAAGTCATCGTCGCCCAACTCTTGATGAAGCTGTATTTTATAAGGATGCATATTATTTAATTTTAATATTTTATGGCACGTTGTTTTTGCCACTCCCGAAGCTTCTGATAATTTTCTAACTGAAAGCTGTAGGTCTAAATTTACGTGACCAAGAACTGCAACTTGCGTTGCTTCATCTCGTGCTCCACGATTATTCATATCACGTTTTTTATTATTTACCGATCCAGTTTCAAAAAATTTTTGTATTAGATTAATTACATAAACAGCAGATACATTTTTGTTGGGATGGTTTTCGTTAAATAATGCTGCCATCTGCGAATAGTTTCTGTTTGCAATCCCATATAAAACTACAATTTCAGTTCTTTCTTCCAAACTGTAAACCATTTTTCTATTTTTTTAGCTATTTTAAACTAAGTCAAATTTTTTCGAAAAATTTTGTACTAACGAGTAAACAGAAGTGTCACAAACAATATTATTTGACAGTTCAAGCAACGAAGCAGCTTTCATGGTTTGCTATTATTTTTTGCTTTCGATATTTGAATATCTGGTATCTGAACCTTTAGCTGTAAATATCTTTCAAAGTTCATTATGTAATTAAGTAATTTTTTCACATAGAGATACTAAAAAAACTACGCTCTTTCAGAATATGTAAAAAAAAATACAGGGTGTTATTTAAACTTTTGAACCGGGGGTGGCTGGGGGCGGCAGATATCACGTTGGAGTGGTATCTTATACACTATTAATTTACCCCCTACTTCCTTAATGACCTTCCAAAATTTCAAGTCGATATATTTTAAAACACCAGAAATAATTCCATTTAAAGTTTTCGCGCGGACACTCGGTATATTTTATAATAAACAAGAATAATTACTTGACCGTAGTACACTTTTGTATGAATAATTGTTTAATTTTGTAGGTTGTCCCTATTGAATTTAAAGTTATAAAAATATGTGCTATCTATAAATGCAAGAGGTACTGATAAACAGTCTCAGACTGATGTAGTGGTGAGGATTTAACTCAAATGATAGTGTCGCTTGCATTTACAAAAAAATGGAAGCTAAACTTACATTATAGTTTTTTTAAAGACGATATAAAAAATTAATATTGCACTTAACTAAATTAATTCAAAAAAACTAAATAGTTGTGTCTATGTTAGGTATGTACCTATATTATGAAGACTTAATTATATATTTACTGATATCAGTACCTGAGAGGTAAACTAAACTATGTCGTACTATTTATAGAGGCATGTTGGAGGTATATGTCATAGAAAAATTATTACCAGAACATAGAAATATGTTACCAAAACTAACAAGTAATGTATATTAAAAAACAGTTTTAATAGTTAAATTATTAGTAAACAATACATATTGTGACAGTAATTGGAGCTAACTGCATTTCTTGTCGAAATATAATTGATATATGTAAATATGGAACACTAAAGTGCTCCACTAAAAAGTTGACTAGAATGACTGCAGTTTACCTTGGATGCACTGACTACCCATTAAATAATTTTCAAAACGTTGACTTTATCATTTTTTTATTGTGCCTATTTTGTTATTATTTAGCCTTGATTATATTATTATACTCTTTACACAGTAGTCTGTGAGGAGTATTATAGGTTTGCTTTGTCCGATATCACGTTTTTTGTCTGCACACTAAGTCAAAAACGAAAAATGATATCAGATTTAAGCAAAAAACAAGCTCTATAAGGGGACAGAGCCAATTGGTTTTGAAAAAAAAAATTGGTTTAAAATAAAGGTTTAAGATGGGTTTATATTAAAAAAAATCCTAAATTAAGAACAAAAAATAAAAAATGATATCAACATCAAATAAAACAAATTATAAATCAAAAATGAAAAGCGAAATCAATATGAAATTTTTAGTAAAAATCAAGCTCTATAAGGAGATGAGGCCTATTGATTGTGAAAACAATTTGCACAAAAATGGGGGGTTAAGGGATGTTGAAATATTTAAAAAAATTCGATCTCAAAAACGAACAATATCAACTTGAAATTTTTGGAAAAATCAAGCTCAATAAGGGGATGGAGCCTATTTATTCTGAAAAAATCTGATTAACAATGGGAGTTAAGGGGGGTTTGTTAAACTGTGATGAGTATAATTTAGAATGCCATACATTAGATATTTTCATTCTGGTTTGTATTGTTATAAAATAACCATTTTAGTTCACTTAGTTTATTTGCCAATAAAAGGTATTTAAAAAATATATTATTTTATTTGACATGTCTGACAATCTGTAAAAATTATTTAATTTACAATACAAAAGTTTCATATAATGTTTTTTACACAAAAATCAATGTCAAGCTTTGTACCTGGTATATATTTCAAAATAATCTTAAAATATGAAGAAAAGTCAGCTGATTATAACCAATGGACATTTTAAGAGACATTGACGTTTGACAGGTTGTCAGAGGTTGGCGGTTTTATGTTGAAGACTTATAATTGTTAACACTTTAATGCTTGTAGCTAATTTTCAGGCAGTGATGGATCAGATATTAGGAGGTCTAGAAAAAGTGTTGTGTTATCTGTATGACATTTTATTGACAGCTGAGTAAATGAGTAGAATACTGAATATAATATTAGGTAGACTAGTTAGGCAAAATGTCAAAATGAATATCGATAAATATGTTGTTATGAAAGAATCTGTTCAGTATTTAGGGCACAGAATAGACCAGTATGGAATCCATCCTATAGAGGTAAAAGGGCTAATTAATTATTATAGTAAGTTTGTGCCCATGTTTAGTACTAAGTTAAAGCCACTATATAGGTTGTTAGAAAACTCTAAAATTTTATTTTAATAGTGAATGCAAAGAAGTTTTTAGAGAGAATAAGAAACAAATAAAAGCCAATCAGTTATTGGTTCATTATAATCCTAAGCAAACAATAATAATTCTAGCTGGTTCTTCATCATATGGTGTAAGGGGTGCTTTACTACACAGAATAGAGGGGGTTAAGAAGCCGGTGCTGTTTGTATCAGGAACTTTGTCGAAGGTAGAACAAAATTATTCTCAGTTAGAAAAAGAGGCCTTAGCAACCAGTCTTAGTATAAAAAAATTTCATAAATATATATGTGGTCGAGAATTTGTGTTGGTTTTGAATTATTTGCCACTGAAAGTCATTTTTAATCCCGATTAACATATATCGGTTATGTCAGCATCGAGAATAATAAGGTGAAATATAATTTTGTCAGCATATAAGTATAAAATTGAATGAAGAAAGGGGTCGCAGTTATACGAGGCAGACATGTTGTCAAGGCTTCCCTTACCTGTGTTGAAAATGCAATTAACATGTCTAAGGAGTTGCCATTGTTATACGAGAATGTAACTGCCCTAACGAAAAAAGATCCAGTGCTGGTATAGGGCAAGGACCAGTGGCGACTCGTGGGGTGGTTCACAGTGACAGAATATAGGTATCAGTACAGATGTTTGAAAAAACTTTTCGTGTTTATAATATACCTTTCTAAAACACTGACAGTTTTTTACCTATATCTGTACCGAAATCTATATTTTGCTACTGTAAACCCACAAAATTTTGCTCACGAGCCGCCCCTGTCAAGGACTATGTTTATACAGGATGGCCTGTAAAGGTGGATATGGAGTTAAAGCCGGTAAAAAGACATGAACTGTCAGTAGAGGAAAGTTGTGTAATGTTAAGCTTAAAAGAGGTTGGCAGTCATGTTGATAACTTATAATTGTTAACACTTTAATGCTTGTAGTTTAACATTTAGTATTAAAATTGAGGTATTGGGACCCAGTGTTTTATTACCTAACAGCGAACACAATAAAAACAAATATTACAATAACTAAAATATTCATTAATAGTTTGTAGTGCTTGCAAACAGTATAATATTGATAATAATAAATACACTTAATATGAACCCAAATAAAAACAACAGCGATATTGGCGCTTGGACAAAGTTTTGTACAGAACTTACAAACGATAAAATTATTGGAAAAAAGTGAATACCCTTTTTAAATTACTACAAGCCGCCACTGCGTATAATATTATCGCTAATCAAAAGTAAATATAATTAACTGACTCAAGCTGTATTCATACAATAAAACTAATGATATTAAATCATGTTTCAACAAAAGTATTGTGTTTTAGTTACGGAGTATACGTAGTGCCACTTAAAAGTTTCACCTTCCTTGATGGTTTGGTGAAAGAATATTTAAAAACAATTCTACCTTTTGAACTATAAAAGAAAACAACTAGGACTAATAAGAGAACAGGAATACAAAAATATCCATAAAGAAATCGGAAAATTAAACCAAGTACATAAAAATAGTGATTTTTATCGAATTTGATTTTTTGAAAATTCTTGCTTTAACTGTACCCGGTTAATTTTATATTTTTGATTATAATAAATAACTGAATTATAATTTTTATTATTATAAACTTTTATCTTAATTTTCTAATTAACTATTATTATGTAATAACAATAAATGAAATAGAATATGCAAAGAATTTAACCTCGTATTAGACTCAGTAAATACAAGAAATAGTTACCTGCTGCAGTTTTTTCTTGATACAATTTTACTTTTAATTAATTAACGTTCATTAGTTCTGGGTTTTATTTAAAGAGAATATTTATTTTTTTAAACGGTAATTGCAATTTTTTTAAAATATATTTACTGTTGTGAAAGTGAAATATTTGTAAGAATTATATACTAAGAATACTTAGAAAATAAAACCTATACAGGGTGGCCACTTTTTCATTGAAATGTATTGCTATCTCGTAAACCGTTGGTAACACAAAGTTGGTTAAATGGGGAAAAAGTTGCATATTTCTAAGTCCAATCTGAGGGCGTTTTGAAAACTAAAATATCAGGTCCGGTTTCCAAGATATTCGATAAAAAACAAATAAGTACCATTTCTTTATTCCGCTACAGAACGTTTATTTGCAAAAATAGACAAAAACTCATTTGGAGTTTTTTGTTTTATATCAAATTGTGCGTATGATAGCGTATTTAGTTTTTTTATCCGACGTTTCGTAAATGCAGGACCACCATCAACTTCTTTATTTGAATATGGACCAATATTTTCCTGGCTCATAATTTTAATGCATGTTCAATGTTGAATACAATGATGTAATAACATATTGTGATTAGTCAATATTTCGGAAGATTTGAACATCATCAGGTAAGTTTACAAGTACGGACCTGTGTTTTGTTAGTTAAAAATATTTGAATTAGTAAATGATGTATTATCGTTGTAAGAGATTATAAATAATAAATACCAAAGTCAAACTTTTAACTTTACATCAAGACAACATGTTCGTTTACACATTTGCTAAAAAATATTTTCCATTTTTATGGTTTTTGCACTTGACCAATCCCAATATTAATAAAGTACATCCCGATTTTTAAATACATAAAGTTAGCCTGATTTGTCATATTTTGTTGGATTTTTTAAACTGATATGGTTCCTCATAGTAAAAGAAAAAGTTAACAAACTGCAGATAGATACCTACTTACAATAATAATTGTATATCTAGCAACACGTCTTGATTATTATACAGATAAATTTAAATCAAGTTAACCTGGCATGTCACATTTTATTATTGTATATTTGACAGTCTGGTATCGGATAAAAGCATTGGTAAATTTTTAATTAGGGTATTGAAAATATGGTTCGTTACAGTAGAAGTGAGAAAAAAGATATGTACGATGTGTACATAAAATGTAACAGAAATAGTGGAGAAGCTGCAGAAAGATACCTTCAGTTGTATCCAGGAAGGAGGCAACCATCTTTATTAATTTATTATAGGATAGCGTTAAATATGGCTCACGAAGGAAATATTGAAAAAAAAACGTGGTAAATATTTAAAACGTAATACAATAAATGAAATAAATGTTTTGTCTCAAGTTTATATCAACCCTGAAACGTCGTCTAGAGCAATAAGCCGAGAATGTGGAGTTTCTGCAAGTACTGTGAAAAACATTCTTAAAAAACATAAGTACCATGATTACAAATTCCAAACTATACAAAAGCTACATCCTGGAGATTATAATCGTAGAATAGAATTTTGCCGTTGGTATAAACGAAAATTAAATAATGATGTATCCTTTCATGGACGAATTTTATGGACAGATGAATCGACATTTACTAATAGTGGAATATTTAATAGAAAAAATAAACATTTTTATACCACCGATAACCCACATTTAATTCAAGAAGTAAGACCCCAAATTAGATTTTCAATAAACTTATGGTGTGGAATACTCAATAATAAAATAATTGGTCCTATTTTTATTGACGGAAACCTCAACCAACACAACTATTTACAATTGCTAGAAGATATGTTAGATAATCTTCCTTTAGGTGATCGAAGAAATATTTATTTTATGCAAGATGGCTGTGGGCCACATAATGCTGCATTAATCAGAAACTATTTAAACGAAAGATTTCCCAGGAGGTGGTTTGGTACACATGGACCTATTCGATGGCCCCCTAGGTCACCCTGCTTAAATCCTATGGATTATTTTGTATGGGGATATATCAAAAATAAAGTATATTATGATGGTATTCCAAATGACTTAAATCAATTACGAGAAAGGATAATTAATGCGTTTAATAATATCACTCCACAAATGGTTTCTGCCAGCATAGCTCAAACGACAGACCGTATTGACTTATGTATTCAAGAAGAAGAAGGACATTTTGAGCAACTACTGTAGTTTTTCTCTTATCGTTAATCATTGTTTTCATTTATTTGTTTCTGACGTGATTAAGTAGTTAAATACATATTTTTTTTTATTAAATTATTTTAAGCATTTAAAATGTAGTTGTGTATTTCAAATAATTTATAATACAGGTCTGTACAAGTAAACGTACCTGATTTCTTACACTGATAATACATCATTTACTAATTCAAATATTTTTAACTAACAAAACACAGGTCCGTACTTGTAAACTTACCTGATGATGTTCAAATCTTCCGAAATGTTGACTAATCACAATATGTTATTACATCATTGTATTCAACATTGAACATGCATTAAAATTATGAGCCAGGAAAATATTGGTCCATATTCAAATAAAGAAGTTGATGGTGGTCCTGCATTTACGAAACGTCGGATAAAAAAACTAAATACGCCATCATACGCACAATTTGATATAAAACAAAAAACTTTAAATGAGTTTTTGTCTATTTTTGCAAATAAATGTTCTGTAGCGGAATAAAGAAATGGTACTTATTTGTTTTTTATCGAATATCTCGGAAACCGGACCTGATATTTTAGTTTTCAAAACGCCCTCAGATTGGACTTCGAAATATGCAACTTTTTCCCCATTTAACCAACTTTGTGTTACCAACGGTTTACGAGATAGCAATACATTTCAATGAAAAAGTGGCCACCCTGTATTCTGATGGAATGATGGCGTTTTTTGTTAAAATCGTATTTCAGGTTTCTAGAACCCGAACTTCAAACAACAGAGATATTGACAGAGAAATAAAATTTGGACGCCCTGAATACATTATAAGTAATAACTTTTTTACAATATTTCGTGTGAAAATAAGATAAATTTTATTGCAAAAGAACTTGTTTCGAATTTAATCAGTAACTTTCTCAATAATAATGTGGCTGACATTGACATTCCTTAACTATGCAGTTATTTCAAGTTTCAATTTGCAAATAAATATACCGGGTAATCTATTTCATTGTGCAATAATTAAATTAACATTAACCGTACATGCGAATCGTGCCAACAAACTACAGCCATCGATCACTAAAACACAGAACAATTACTTTTAGAATGGAAACTGCAATGTTAAAATTTGAGACAGTTTTGTAACACCCGGTGTGCGTTCTTTGAACTATTTGGCGGAAGTGGCGCCATCTCGCGGTCATTTTAGTTAACACAAAACGCGGGAACATTCAAAATGGTCCTTCAATATTTAGTTTAAAAGTGGTAGTCAAATTAAGATTTGTTCATACCAACTCCTTTTTTACGTTTATTGTAGCAATAAAATTATATTTGTTACAATAAAGCAAAAAATGAGTAGTATGAACCAATCCTAACTTGACTACAAGTTGAAATATTTTTACAAAAAATTAAAAAGCATGATCAACAAAATTAATTTATTAAAACAAAAAAAACATACAAAATGGAATAATTAAATGTAGCGTATTAATTAGCTGGAAAGTTAAGTCATTGTCCACAGAGGTCGAAGAGTTTTATCTAAAACAAAAAATAAATATAAATCAACTTATAAATCAAGAAGGGTACAGGAAGAAAAAAGGAGCTAAGCCACATTTTTATCAAAATTGAACTGGCCCGCCCTATTTTGTAAAATACCAGTATTAGCAAATGCAAAACAGTGCATTTAAAATTATGTCCAAGGACTTTCCTACTGTTTGTTTGTCATTTTTAGTATTTAGAATAAAAAATTACAACTGTCTGGTAAATTAAGTGGTAAACTACAATATAATCAGGCAACATTTAAACAAAGTAACATCTTTTTGTAATCAATTACCTTAAAGTATCAAAAGTTTGTATTTAATCAGTCTAAATTAAATTTGGTTTTCTGAACATTTTGGTAATTGTGACTAGGCCCCTTTTTTTCCTGAACCCTTCAAATCTGTTGGGGAGCACAGAAAGTGAGGCATAAATAAAAAAAGGTATACTGACCATTACTTCCCGGACTATGCTATTTTGTCTTCCACAATCCAATATTGCCATTCCAAACGGATTGAAGAAAGTTTGTACTAGAACAAATACAAAAACAGTAAAAGAAACAATCTGAACTAAATCAATATAAAAATCAAATGTGAGGCATGAATACAAAAAGTACAGTGACTATTACTTCCCTGACTAGGCTGTTTTTGTCTTCAACAATGCAATACTACTGCCACTCCAAACGGCTTGAAAAAGTTTGTACTAGAACAAATAAAAATACAGTTAGATCGCTGCGTGCACCAAGAACTTTAAACATATCTTCAAAATGTTTATCACATACTAAATAGTTTTTACAAATTTGTTGTTTTATTCTTGAAAAATGGACTGCGAACACCCAATACTCAAATTTGAAATAAATCGTTATTAGGATTTCAGAGTGTTTACAAAACAATTTGGCATACAACAATACGATATATTACAGCTTTTATAACTAAAAATGACCACAAACATTTAAAATAAGCTCAATCGTCAGCAAGATCAAGTAAACAAATTGAACATTTAAAACACAATTGAACAAGACCAAGTTGACAATACAATAAACAATTATTTACAAAATACTTACTATTTATTCATCCAGGATCCAGAGCACACCCAAATACAAACAAATAATAATTATTGACAATATGATATTGATAATCACAAAAAATACAGGTAAAATGGCAAATGTCATTCACCGCGAGGTAATCGATAATGGATGCCTGACAATTGACAATGACAAATGACACTCCCACTCTTTCCACCATCAATTGTAGATTTCTGTAAATTGTTGTGTACAGCGCCATCTAGAATCTGTTCCTTGAAACAAAAATATAGTTTCAGCTCGGGCTATACCAGTTACCGATACCTGCACTAAAACACATACCAAGTATGAAAGATATAATAAGTTAGCGTATTATAGTGATTGAGTGTGGGGTATCTATTATCTAGTTCAAGTCAGTTTTGTTTGTTTGGAAGTGGGAACACTTTTAGCTTTAATAATCTGGGTAATGTTGGTACATAATCGAAACATAATAGATGTCAGTGGTGTAACTTAGAAGTGGGAGAATTGCTAGCAGTTATGAAAGAAAAACAAAATATTATTAACAAGGGTTTTATTTAATAATAATAAACAAAAAATATTGTGTTATATTAAATTAACAAAGGAGTAATGATTAATAACAAACAAAAATAGGAAGGAAACAATAAACCTTTAAAATAAAGAAAAAATATCGCTTTTGTCTTGCTTTCTAGAAACAAAGGAACTAACACTCTGCTAATAAAATAAGTAACTGCATACTGACTATGAATAATAAATGTATACATAAAACTAACATAAAACTAGTAATGTTATATAATCTATTTTTTCTTATTTTTATGATCAAAAGCATCCAAACAACTTTGTCAAAGTCTTTTTTGTGAATAATAGAGACGAATCTAAATATATCTCTTGTGTCCTATTTGTTCTCAACCAATTTAGAATGTTTCTCGTAACAGAGAAGGATTTATCTCTAACACGTTGCACTTGAAATGGGCAGAACAATGGCAACTTTAATTTTTTTTTTTTTTTTTTAAAGATTGGGATAGGTATGTTTTTTCACTTAAGTTTTTAATTTAGAAATCCTTACGAATTTTGAAGATGGGCACACAATTTTCTATCTGAGACTATGAAATTTCAGGTAAGATGAATTAAGAATATCTCAGGTGGGCGGACACAAACCTTAATAACCCGACTGGTAATTGTTTATAGAAAACTGAAAAATTATAAGTTCTTGGACTACTACTATTATAAAACACTTTCAAGGTATACAGATTGTCCACTATTTAATTGAAATAATATTGCTATATATCGTAAACCTTTAGTAAAGATAAGACAATGAAAAGGACCCCAGACAAATTTCATTTGATATTTAGCTTGAAATTTGATGACTTTAATTCCTACTTTGAAGTTTACAATTATAGATTTAAGGAAATATTTTTACGATGTGCGTTTAAAATTAGTACCTACATATTTTTTCTTTATTGTTCTAGTAATACATTCAATGGCGCAATTTCAGCAGCTTTTTTTACTTCCGAATCCATTTTTTTTGTTTTTATTTCATAAATTATTTTGGAGTATTAAGAAAATTTTTTCATAAGCGATAATGCAATTTTGGGGCCCCACAGGTGGGAGACTCTCAGTAAAATGACGATTTATTTTTATGTTTTGGAAGTAAACCAATATCTATTGCATCAGATTTAGAGAAACAGCATGCATTTTATTCTATAGACTTCCAAGTAACTGTACCTCTTTAATTCTTTTTATACAATTTGGATATCAATTCTTGCACTATCAAGATATAAATCTAGTTTTAAATAAAAGTGGCGCTGGGAAATCCTAACAAATTTTATACACGAAGGATTAAAAAGGATTGTACAAAGTGAAGAAAACAGTCAAACCTTGAAATAACGGGGTATCTACCGTTAATATGAAAGAACTCTTATGACATAATATTGTTCAATTATGAGATAATACTTATAATAATAAACTTTTACCAATTAGTTAATTAATTAATGTTGTAACATGCATTAACCTTTTTTTCCCGTTAATAACCGTATTTTTATTTTTTGTTATATTTTGTGACATTGAAAGTTTTTATTAAAAAAAACGAAGTCTTAAAGGTTATGAAATTATTTATGTGAATTTACAGATAATTCAATTGGGTACAGTTTTTACGTTGGGTTTAGTTTGAGGTATAAAAAGAGCGCATGAGAAACGATGTTGCTTATGAATGACATTTCCCAGAAAAAGCTTTCCAATTATCCAAAATTTACCTTTCCTACATTTACATTATAATTAACGGTATTATGGTATTATAGAAAGAGAATTTCCATTATGGGAATATTCGTACCCAATTTATATGGTTTTACAATTCCTTTTTGTTATTTTGATTAAAAATGTATTTATAGATTTTACAAAATTGCACCACGCATTAAATCAAATTAAATTATGTGAACTGATAATTTCATAATTAAATTTATGTGAAGCGATAGCTAAAAAAGGGCATTATCTCGTAATTTTTTATGTGATTTAATTTTTTTTGTTATATTGTATATTTTAAATATTAAAATCTTTACAATTTTAAAATTGGTGCTCAGTATTTATACAATTGTTACTGCATCGATAAAAAAAATTGTTCAACATGGAAAATGTACGTATTCATTTTAATCAATCATCAAAAACCTAAAGGAGTGGAGACTTTTTAAATGTAAAATACCATTCGGTCAGAATTTGACGTTGATGTTGTAGAACTTGACCTATGGATCATATATCTCTGTTGCGCCAAACGTGTCTAAGTTTTTGATTTGCAAGGTGTCCAAAATCATAATTTCATATTATCATAAAATGCATGTTTTTGTCAATATTAGAACAAACATAAAATAAAACTTTTTTTTCGTAGAACTTAGTACAATTCTCTATTTGCTTTCATAATTTGTGTACATACAAGTTGATATACAAGAATGTATATCATATATATGTTTAGGGATTAAGTTGTTAGAAGTTGTCAATAAATTAAGAATTGTCAGTACAAATTTTTTTATTGAATATACTATATTGCAATAGGTTATAGGCCCAGTAAAGCTTTAGATTTCTTAAACAAATATGTCTGAAAAGAAAGAAGTTTGGTATAACCCAGTTTCATGGTGTAAATATAAGTGTTTGGAAGTTTAGAGTCCAGTGTTTACACTATAAACTGCTGGTTCAAATAGTTAAATAATTGTAAGCGGACTGTATAAATCTTTTATTATAATTCTTGACTTGACGACATTTCTTTTTTAATAATTGTCAGTTATTATATTATGTCACAAAGAATAATAAAAGTGCATCTACACTGATAAAACAAAATATATAAACACAGTTTTAAAACATAACTCCCTCCTTTGAAGGGTACCTTCAAAAACATAACTACATAAATTAAATACTACAACTAATTATCAGTATCTTCCTGGAGTGGTAGAAGACATAGATGTCTTATGGATCTTGTGGTCTTTCCATTTGATGTAAGAACTTCGGTGACTCTTGAAATTCCGTATTTACTGGGGAATAGCTGAGTGATACGTCCAAGAGGCCACTTATAAGAAGGTCGTAAGAGAACTAAATAACCATTGCTTATTTTTGTAGGTTCTTATTTCCATTTATATTGGGCATGTAACTGGGAAATATAGTGTTTGGAAAATTGAGACCAAAATTGTTGACATAACTTTTGGACATGTTGTAACCTGGTTAATCTGTTAGATTTGATCTCTTGTAAGTCATGTTCAGATATTGAGCTTATAGAGCGTCCAATGAGAAAATGAGATGGGGTAATTGGAAATAAGTCATTATGATTACTTGACATAGAAAATAGAGGTCTAGAGTTCAGGATACCTTCTACTTGAATAACTAGTGTATTAAACTCTTCATAAGTGACATTATGATTGATTAATGCTCGCTTTAAATGATGTTTTTGGCGCTTTTTACAGCTGCCTCCCACAATCCTCCAAAATTTGGACTATATGGAGGTATAAAAACCCAACGTATGTTGTATTGACTAGTAGAGTCGATAATAGAGTTTCGGTTTGTGTGTAAAAAATTGCCTAATAATTTGAGCTCGTTACTAGCTCCAATAAACGTACTACCGTTATCCGAGTAGATTTGTGATGGCACACCTCGTCTTGAGGTAAATCGTTTTAAACAAGCTAAAAAATTCTCGGTAGTAAGACTGCTCACTATTTCTAAGTGAATAGCTTTTGTACAAAAGCATATAAATACTGCTAAATAACATTTAATTAGCTTAGCTCCTTTTCCTGCTTTATTTAAAATTTGAAATGGTCCGGCATAGTCGAGTCCAGTAATTTGAAATGGTAAACTAGGTTTAATTCGACTATAGGGTAAACTAGCCATAGGATACACTGAAGGCTTAGGATTAAATTTAAAACATACCATACAATTTTCAACTGTCTTTTTTGCCAAATTGCGACCACCAATTGGCCAATAAAATAGTAAGTAAAAACACAAAGTTCATCTTGACATTTACATAGAAACAAAGAAAAAACACCAGGTACTCAATATATTAATCAACATCAGAAGATTCGGATTCAAAAGATTCCATTTCATCTAAGCTTCCAGTGTTGGCAGTTATTAAGGGCTCTATCATGTCATCCATTATTCCATCCAATGTATTCATTTTATCTTCTTCCTTAATCACATGTTGTACACATTTATGCCAATTTGTAGGCGTTACATTTCCAATAGCTTGCAATAAAAGGCCTTTCACATCTGCTAACTTAAAAGTTGTATTTTTAGCTGCCACCTCATTCTTTATTTGTGCCCATATCAATTCTATCGTATTTAACTGGCAGTGGTATGGGGGCAATCGCAAAACAACTTTATTGGCTTCTTTTGCCATTTCATCGACAACATACAAATTATGTGCACTGTTTTTTAAAGAAATAGAGTGGAAAACTAAGTAATAATGATAAGAGATCTAACAAAAACTGAAAGCAATAACAGAACTAAAAATATAAATAAAACGTCAGAAGTGTCAATAATGTCAGTTATTAGCTGATGTTAATGCAAAAGTGATGTGTGAAACTGGCTGCAATCTGACCAATCAAAAGTCTCCAGAATTGCCAACTTAAATTTAAATCGCTCCTCCTGGTTTTTAAACAGACTATATATCAGATATAACTCGAGGTTCATTGAAATCCACTTCCTTAAAATAAAATTCCCTGACTTTAAAATTGAATAAATTTCTTGACATTTTGTTTGAAGTTCTGTCAAATTATTCGATCCTGTCAGCACATCATCGACGTAAAAGTCGTCATAAATAGTTTGACATGCTTCAGGATATGTTTTAAAATGTTCAGTAGCTAATTGTTGCATACATTTAATTGCTAGGTAAGGAGCTGACCGTGTACCGTAAGAAACTGTATTTAACTGATACGTGGAAAACTCATCTTTCGAGTTTTCACGCAATAGAATTTGTTGCAAAGATCTATGATCTGGATGCATTAAAATGCAACGATATATTTTCGATACATCAGCTGACACTACATACCTGTAAAATCTAAATCGTAACAAAATATCAGTAATATCATTTTGTAATTTTGGTCCGACATACTGAATGTCATTAAGAGACCATTCCGATGAAGTGGGACAACTAGCGTTAAAAACAGTTCTTAATTTCGTTCTTAAACTGTCTCTCAAAACACCATGATGGAGCAAGAAATATGAAATAGAAGTGTTTTCTGAACATTCAACGTCATTGGAAAGTTTGGTCATATGACCTAGAGATTCATATTCGTGAATAAAATCATAATAGAGTTTCTTAAAATTGTTATCATTAAATTTCATTTCAAGAGATAAAAAACGTTTAATAGCATTTCCTTTAGAGTTGCCTAACATAGAAGGAGAGTGCTTGAGTGGAAACTTCACCACAAATTAACCTTCGTCATTTCTGAAAGTATTATTTTTAAATTGTTCTTGACACTCTAAATCGTCTTTAGCTAAAGGAATGTTAACTTTTATTTCTTCAAGTTCCCAAAACTTTTTTAATTGTTCATCCTCTTCTATATGTACTTTGGAAAATTTGCAAATAGATGTGAATGTTAATTGACTTGAGAAAGGTAATAGTCCACAAACAATATAACCGAACAGAGTATTTTGTAGACTGGGAAGATTATTAGATAATTGTACTTTGCCGTCTAATATTAAGTCCCAAAATAGGCTAGCACCTATTAATAGGTCTATCTCCCTAGAAATATAAAATTTTGGGTCTGCTAACTGAAGACCTTTAGGTATATTCCATCTTTCAACATCATTGATATGGTATGAAGGAATATTGCTAGTAATAGCAGGACAAACAAAGCAAGAAATTGTACAATTATAATTGGATGTGTTTGAAAAGATTGACAACTCGCATCTTTTATTAAGTTGAGAAACTATCTGGTTTATCCCGATAATTGATAAATTGGAAGGAGTACAATTAAGGTTTAACTTTTTACAAAACATTTCTGTAATTAAATTAGATTGTGCTCCAGAATCTAATAATGCTCGACAATCATGATAATTGCCATCAGAATCTTTAACCTTGCATATAATTGTAGACAAAAGAATTTGAGATTGATGCGTAACCGTAGGTCTAACTAACATGTTTATACTTTGGGATTCTGGGCTTCTACCAGAAGCGTCACCATCAAGGTGAAGCAAAGTGTTGTGTTTTAAAATCTTGTTACTTCTTTTACAAATCTTACATGGCCAAAGACAGCACTTGTCTTGGCTGTGACCGGTCCGTAAGCAATTTAAACATAAATTAAGACGTTTAACGTTGCTTATTCTTTCTGATATTGACAAGGCTAAAAAATCTTTACACTTGTAAATTGTGTGATTTTCTTACAAAAATTACAATTAACTACATGAGATTTTGTGTTATCGACAGAAAGATGTAATTGAGAATGATCAGAGTACTTATTTTTGTTGAATTGTTTATTCCCTAATGATACAGGCTTAGAGGAATAAGACTGTTCTAAAGACTGCAATAAGTCTACTTTAACACTCCTTCCATTCTCTTAAGCTTACTTTATCTAGTTTACTTGACAATAAGTGGATAACCAATGAATCATATAATAGTTTCGGATTTTGTTTTAAACTTTCAATGGCATTTAAATGTTTTGTAATTTGATCTAAAATCAAACTAAAATTGTAAAAACTTTCTTTATTTAATTGTGAAACGTTTAATAATTGTTGGAAATGGGTATCTAGCAAAAATTGTTTTTTATCAAACTTGTTACATACATTTTGCCAGGCTTGTTCGTAGGGCTTATCAACCCCTTCTAGATCTTTAACAAATTTAGAAGCATAAGCGTCTAAGGACGCTTTTAAGAACTGAAACTTTTGTAAATCGTTTAAATTGTTGTTACCATCAATAATAGATGAAAAATTGAGTTTAAAACTAAGCCATTGTTCAAAATTTCCAGAAAAGATAGATAACTTAAGTTTTGGCAATAAAACATTTTGCAAACTTTCAAAATTAGAACTCGAGTTAACAGTAGGTGCTGCATAATTGACTTGGCTAAGAGGAGTTTCCTTCAAATCTGTATCAGATCTACTCTCCTCTACACTAGGTTTACGTTCACCTTGTATATATTAAGTTAAAAAATCTTGAGTAATATAGTATCTCTCTTGGAAATCCTCTCGTTCTTTAAAGTGGATTTCTAAATCTGCTTCTTCACACAAAGACTCTATTATTGACTGAACATGGTCAAAATCTTTAAGCAAAATAATACTATTTTTAAATCGTAGTTCAACATCATTTAAACTGTGCTTTCTTTCAGGAACCGAGGTTTTAACTTTATTTATAAACTTTTCCAAAACTGATAATTTTTGTTTAATAGTACCTCGATTTCGTACCAATTTTTTAAGCTCCTTTGTCATTTTTAATGAAAACAACAGCAATAGTCAATAAGCAATGAAATAGAATCAAATCGAAACTTGATTTGTTAAAAAATAAAATAGCAATAGAATTTAATAATACACAGTTCTTCAAATAGAATACTTACATGACAAGCATAAATTGACCTCACATGTAAAATAGTTCAATAGCGAAAAAATAATTGTCTTTATATAATGGAGAAAATTGCCTTCCAAAATGATAAAGGAAATTAGACTAAAATTGAAATAGTGTATTTTTTTTTTGTTTTGTTTATGGCCTAGGTGTATAAACCTAATATGACAGTCTCAGTTTGTGTTTTTAAATTCTCAATCATGTTTGTTCTGTGTAGGCTTTGTTACTGTTTCCCAGCGCCACTTCAGGAACAGCACTGTTAATTAGAACCCAACAGTGAATGGTCGAGTGGGGAATCCTACCAAGGCATCAGAATTAATTTTAAATAATTAAATTAAGTAAAAAAATCCCGGCCAACGGTGGGATTCGAACCTGAGACCCTTGGATCCACAGGCAGAGACTCTACCACTGAGCCACCCACCCCCGAAATAGTGTTAATAGTTGAAAATTGACAAACTCGAAAGGTATCTTTCACGGATTAAAAATACCTTATATGCAAAAAATAGAAACTCTTACAAAACATGTATAATCTAGAAAAAGTATTCCTGAAATAGCATAAAAATACTTTTCATACACGTTCAATAGACTGAAAATAGCAATTAATCGTTAAATAGACTGATGATAATATCAAATAAATAGTGAAATAGACTGTTAAATAGCAAATAAATTGTTAAATGGCCAAGTACAAGTTTACTTCGTTAAATAGCTTTAAAAATTGTCTAAGGTATCTTCAAATCTGCAAAGAAATACCTTAAAATCCTGAACTTACATTAAATTGAAAAAATACTTTAAATTGAACGTTTTCCAACCATCCATTCGCCCATTTCAATATAGTACTTATATCTTGTGCTGGTCGACAGGACTGCTTAATTTTGTTGTCGAAAATTGAAAATAGAAATTCTTGAAATCCGGCTCGAAGGACCAAATTTTTGTTTGCACTATAAACTGCTGGTTCAAATAGTTAAATAATTGTAAGCGGACTGTATAAATCTTTTATTATAATTCTTGACTTGGCGACATTTCTTTTTTAATAATTGTCAGTTATTATATTATGTCACAAAGAATAATCAAAGTGCATCTACACTGATAAAACAAAATATATAAACAAAGTTTTTAAACATCCAGTCAGTCTTAGAAGATTATGTGGTTACAGAGTGCCTTACAAAGGATCCACCTGACGACGAAACTAAAAAGAAAGAATTTGAAAAGCTTGACTTTAAAGCAAAATCTATTATTATTCAGTGCGTTGTTCATTCTCATATAGAATATGTAAGAGAGGGTTCCACTAATAAGGAGAAAGGAATAAACTGATTTCAACCTTTAAAAGAACGAGCGTTTCGAACAAATTATTATTACTTAAGAAGCTATTGACTATAAAATATAGTGATAATGATTTTGTAGAAAATCATCCAGTACATTTTGATTTTGATCATATTGTAAGACAAATCAAATCTGCAGGAGGTAAACTTGTAGAAGATATGATTGCTTGTATTTTGCTTCTAACTTTACCTGAATATTATAATATAGTTGTTACTGCGATAGACACTTTATCACCAGATAAAAGATAACAATTGAATTTGTTAAAAATAGATTACTAAATGAAGAAATGAAGAGAATAAGTGATAACGGTAGCAGCACATCTAGTGATGTAAATCATTTTAATCAAAGGTTCCATTTAGAAGACAAATGAGATGTTTTAATTGCAATGAACTAGAATACATTGAAAATAATTGACCACATAACCGTGCAAGGCAACAAAGAAGAAATAAAAATACATAGTATAATTAACAACGAGCAAATAATGTAGAAGATAATCAAAAGAATAACGAAGATGAATATGATAACATAGCATTTATGGTAAATGATTTCAAAGACTTGGTTTCTGGATTCCGGAGCTTCTGATCATTTGGTGAATGATCTTAATTTTTAAGCAAAGTCAAATTGCTAGACTCCATAGCTAAAATTGGAGTTAATAAAGCTGGAGAAGAATAAGAAGGCACACATATAGGAAATATTAGAAGTAATGTGTATTGTTAATGGAAGGATATAATTTATGTACCGAATTTAAGAAAAAATTTAAAATCCGTGAGAAAAATTGAACAAACTATGCTCAAATTTATGCACAAGGTTTTCGTAAAGGTATATTGTATGAAATAGTGTTTGAGTTTCAAAAGAAAAATGATATAGAATCATTAATTTGTTCAAAACTTAACTCTAATTTGTGGCACAGGCGGTTGGGAACATGAATTATCAATATCTTAAAAAATTATCTGAACTATCTAATGCAATTAACTTAATGACGGATAATGATTTCAATAAATGTGAAGTTTGTAGTCTTGCTAAGCAGCATAGGCTGCCGTTTAGTCTTTGACGCACTAAAGCAACCAAACCATTAAAAATAATTCACACTCATGTATGTGGCCTCATAACGCCAACAACTTTTAATAATAACAAAATATTTTGTAACCTTTTTGGATGATTTTACTCATTTTTGTGTAGTATATTTTATCATGTCCAAAATCGGAGGTTCTAAAGTATTTTAAAGAATTTGAAGCAATGGCTAGAGCTCATTTTAAGAGGAATATCAATAAAGATAGGTGTGATAATGGTGGTGAGCAAAGTAAAGTAAAGAAAGTAAATGTTTTTTAATACATTTAAATTTAAGGATATACTTATTAATAAATGTATTATAGAACTTTAATAAACTTATAGATAAGCTTATTAATAAATTTATTGATATGCTTGTTAATAAGCTTATTTATAAACCTAATAACAAACTTATTAATAAACCTATTAAAAAACTTATTAATGAACTTATTACTAAACTTATTAATAATCTTATTAATAAACTTATTACACTTTTTAATAAACTTAATATTAACTTATTAATAAACATTGATAAATTAAATAAACTTATTAATTCTTAGTTCATTGATAACTTATAATATACTTTAATAAACTTATTAATAAACTTAATAATAAACTTATTAATAAACCTTTTAATTAACTTATCAATTAACTTATTAATACATTTGCAAAAGTTGCAAAAGTCAATCAATCAAAATATTTTCAATCATATTCCGACTCTCGTCGGCGCACACACATTCTAATTCCATCTTAGCTCCCTTAATTTTCCTCAAAGCCATCCTTGTGACATATAGGAGGACGGCAATCACTGACGTCTGACCGTACTCGAAAACTGAACACTGGTAGACGAACGAAGGATCTTAGAAATTTATTCTAGTACAATTATTATAGATTGTTTCTAAGTATACAATCTCACAAGGGTGGCTTTAGGGATAATTTTTTATTTTCTTTATTTCTCATCTTTTTCAATTTTTCTTTGATTCGTTTTCACTTTTCACTTTTTCACTCCAGGGATATGAGGTGTATTTTTCATAATTTCTTAGGGAGAATTGGGTATCAGGGACAGTTTCTCCATTGGTTCATTTGTGCAGTGAACACCCACTTAAATTTCATAAAAACACATTATTTTAAAATTACATAAATAACATAAAAATATAAATTTAATTTTAATATTTTTATTTTCATACGTGTTAATCTATATTTTTTGGTACATCATTGTCCTCTGGCTGATCGCATCTCTGTGGCACAGTATACCTAAGTATACTGTATCTGTGGCGCATTATGATGAGTGAGCCTAACACGAGTGAGACAGCATGGTGAATGCATATAGCTAAAAAGAGAAGAAAACACGCCAACAGATTCTTCGAACTGTCACAGAACACATTAATTGGCGCGCCGCTCACAAACAAGGTTGCCAAACCAGTGTTGCCAGTCTAGTACAATTCACAATTGTACTAGATGTAGTACCTTTTGCGTGTTCACGTGTAAAATATATATACTGTGTTCCTTGTTTGGGTTCGTTATCAATAAAGACCTCCCTTCTTTCCCCTTTAATGAATTAGATGTCACTGCAAATAGAATTCGAAAAATCTGATACATTTAAGGAATCTGGTAAATTTTTTATACAAATCTGGTACATAAAAAAAAACATATTCTGGCAACACTGTACCAAATCAAACAAAATGTCATTCCGTCGGACTTAATTAAATTAGGAATATTTTATTTGTGATCATTTAAAAAAATGTGTTTAATTGAGAACTGCAACTTTAATAAATTGGAAGGATGTATGTCAATTTAACGATTGTTCCCGAAAGAGGCAAGGTAAACAAAAACTTTTTAAGGTTATGTTGTTTACATATAATAAAGTTACGACTGTAATTTGTTTTATATTTTGTTTCAGTGCCTAAGATCACCCAAAGACTAACTAAAAATTGTCTATTTTGTACCCAATTGTAAAAACTGTGATGTAAGAAGTAAGCAAAATTTTTTTATTTTTTTCCCACAAAACCCGCTGAAAGGAAAAATTTTATTATTCTGATGAGGTAATTACTTGACATCATTATGGAAGTGGAAATGTATAATAAAAATTTGATAAAGATAAAGAGTAAATGGTTTTTCACTTTAAAAGTCTGAATCGGAAAAATGTATTAACCAGTTAATTTAATATACTCGATGAGAAATTTTACCTAAGAAATGGTATGTAAATTTAAATCGTTTACCTATATAAAGTTAAGTTTGCCTGTAATTATCAATCGTGTTTACCCTCTAACCAAGATCGTTTGTTGCATACAAACCGAAATCTTTTATTTTAATGACATTTTTATATTACCTTGTCTGTATAATTTAGTATTTTCAAAAATATTAGATGTTATAATAATTTGAATAACTACAGATATTAAATAAAAAAAAGGCTATGGGTAAATTAGTTTACAGTTGATAATAAAGAATGTCTCGAAAAAAATCTCGAAATAAGTATCAAACATAAATTGTGATTTTGATTAGGCATTTAACAACTCACATCCCACATATTTACATGCTCTGGCTAATCAATCCTATAAGTACATATCAAAACATTAATATCTATACTATCTACAATTAAACAATAATTTGAAAATACAGATGAAGCCGATTTACCTATTTAAATAAAATTAGTATTATTCTATTATTTATTAAAACACATTATTTTTTAGTAAACTTGGACATGCAAAGGCAGTCATGAGGGTAGGACATTAGTGAAAGCAAGAATACTTTGGAATGTGCTGTGAAATACACTTAGAAAGGGTCATATGGAGAATTAAGTGTGATAACATTTTACGATATGTATCTCACTAGTTTAGTTCACAGTTTTTTGTGTTCAATTATGTGCTGCTATTTCAAACTTTTAGTATTCTTTGATAAAATATTATTGTTGACCTTTTTAAATTGTTTATTTTACCTAATACATTTATTTTTTCTACTCTTCATACAGTATTCTGTAAAGAGTATTATAGGTTTACTTTGTCTCTCTGTCCGATGTCACGTTTTTTGTCTGCACGATAAGTCAAAAAACGAGAAATTATATCAACTTGAAAATTTTAAGCAAAAATTAGGCTCTATAAGGAGACAAAGCCTATTGATTTTTAACAAATCTGATTAAAAATAGGGGTTAAGATGGGTTGAAATTAAAAAAAAATCCTAAATTTAAAACGAAAAGCGATATCAACATGAAATTTTTAGTAAAAATAAAGCTTTATAAGAAGATAAAGCCTATTGATACTGAAAAAAATATGAATATATTGGAGAGTTAAGGGGGGTTAAAATATAAAAAAAAAATCAAAAATGAAAAGCGATATCAACATAAAATTTTTAGTAAAAATTAAGCTCTATAAGGAGTTGAGGCCTATTGAATATAAAAACAATCTGTTTGAAAATGGGGGTTAAGGGGCTCTGTTAAACTGCGAAGAGTATCATTTAGAATGCTAGGCATTATATATATTTATTCTAGTTTGTGTCTGTGTAATATTATGTATTGTGATGGGACTGATCTTATAAAATAAACATTTAAAACATTTTAGTTCTTATTTTGTTTGCCAATAAAAGGTATTTAAAAAATATATTTTTTATTTGACATCTGACAAATTGTGAAAATGAAAAAATTTACAATAAAAACTAAAAAATGGTAGGTAAAGTTTCATATAAAATTTTTTGCACAAAAATCAATGTCAAGCTTTCTATATAACCTGATATATATTTAAAAATAATCGCAAATTATGAAGAAAAGTCAGTTTACTAACTAATAATGTTTATAGATGGTATTCAACGTATTAAAAACAAAACAAATATTACACTAACTGAAATATTCATTTATTAATAGTTGTAGTACTTGAAAACAGTATGATGTTGAAGTGCGTGGATTTGAGTCTGTCGATATCTTAGTAACCTCTGGCGTACCTCAAGGCTCGATTCTAGGACCACTTTTATTGATACTATTCGTAAATGGCATCATTAATGACGTTAACTTAAAATATTTAATTTAAGCAGACGATATCAAAATTTTTATCAGGTAGATATCTTAAATGATTGTCTTAAATTACAAAGTAATATTAATAAAATAAATAATTGGTGTTTAATAAATAATCTTCCATTAAATTCAAAAAAATGTAATATAGTGTCATATACAAAAAAAGATTTTCCAATTCTCTATAACTACTGTTTGGATGGTGTTATATTAAATAGGCCTGATTTTATCATAGATCTTGGGGTAAAGTTCGATAGAAAACTTACTTTTAATGAACATCTTAATGACGTGGTAAAAGCATCATTCAGAAATTTGGGATTTATCATTAGGCATGCAGTTGACCTCAATTCTATCGAAACCATGAATATGTTGTACAATGCGTTCGTCAAATCAAAATTAAAATATGCTTCAATAATATGGAAACCGTTTTATGATATTCACATAAGCGCTCTTGAAAACGTTCAAAGACGTTATCTAAAATTCTCGACATTTAAGATAGACGAAACATATCCACCAATTGGGATAAATCACACGTTGCTTTTAAATAGATTTAAAATGCAAAGCTTAGAAGGTAGACGAAAAAATCAATCGGTAATATTCCTCTATAAACTTATTAACTACCAAATTGATTGTTCCGAGTTATTAGAACAACTTGTATTTAAAGTGCCAAGAATTGAATCTCGGAACAACTTAATGTTTTATCTCCCGCTATCTCGGACAAATTTATTAAAAAACTCGCCATTGTATTTTATGTGTGAAAACTGCAACAACCTGCAAGGTAGAATTGATTTATTTTCTTGTAAGCTTTCGCATTTCAAAAAATTGTAAAACTGTTTCGGTACTATTTGCTTGTGTATAGTCATTAATTTATTTATTTTTTTCTTATTATGTAATTTTTGTTATATTGTGTATTTTTTGTTATATTGTGTAATTTATGTTATATCCAAATTATGTCTTATTGTGCAATATGTTATATTTATATTTACTTTTGTAATTACAATTTTTTTCCTGCTCTATAACTAGGCATTTAGCCTGTAGAGCAGTGTATTTAATAAATAAATAATAATAACTACACTTAATACAAACTGAAATAATAAAAAAAAACAGCGATAGTGACTCTTGTACAAAGTTTTGATCCGAACTTACAAATGATAAAATTATTGGAAAAAGTGAACACCCCTTTTTAAATTACCACAAGCCGCCACTGTTGGATATTATATATTTTATAGTTCCAAAATTGCATTTAAGTTTTTTGAATCTCAACCGAATTTTTTAATTCAATCTTCTCTGTCAAACTTTTTGAATAATAATATAAATAATACAAACAACTAAAAATTTTTAGCGTCCTAGTTCAAAAGCTGATATACAGGGTGTACCAATAAAAACTCCCAGGCCGGATATTTTGGTAAGTAATAGAGATATTTTAATTCTGTAAAAGCCAGTTCACAGGGCACTAAGATAGCTTCAGTTTTAGATATAAATTGATTTTAAATAGGTCAATATGTAGATGGCGCTGCGCTCAATAATTATTTTTCGATGGGAGGATCTTTCTTATGTAGCGCATCTTTTAAAAAATGCATTTTTAAGTTAATTTTGTTCTATGAACTAATTCGATAAATCTAGCCATTTTTGATATACAGAGTGGGTCATTCAAAACAGTTTCATCCTGTTTTTCGGAATTATTCATTGTATTTTTGCAAAATGCTAAAACAGGTCGATTTTTATTCTAAATTAAAGACATTTATACAATATAGACATATGTCATGTGTCAACCCCCTCCCTTATACTTCTCCACACCTTAATTTTAAATAGGTAATGTACCATGTATGGCTCATCATTGAAAAGGTAATTTAATGGGGGATTCAGAAATATTTCTGTAAATTACGTTACTTAAATTTTATCGCCCTCTAGCGGGATAAAAAACTACTACGTATTGTAGAGTGTGATACTACAATGTGTAGTACATCATTAAAAAGGTAATTTTATGGGGAATTTAAAAATATGACTGTCCATTGTGATACTTTTAATTGTACTGCCCTCTAGCGAGAAAAAAAACTACGTATTTTAAAGTGTGACACCTTATTTGAAAGCAAATTTAATTACTAATTCAATGTACCACATAACATTAATTAATAACAATATTATTATAAATATCCACATTGCACTTGCAATAGTTTAAAAATTAGTCATGCATTATTTTAAACATTATTGCTAACTTTATTTTGTTGCAAGTGCAATATGGAAATATTTATATTAATGTTATGTGGCGCATTGAATTAGTATTTAAATTAGCTTTCAAATGAAGTGTCACACTTTAAAATACGTTACAGATTTTTTATCCCGATAGAGGGCGCTAAAATTAAAAGTTTCGCAATAAACTGTCATATTTATGACTTCCCCATAAAATTACCTTTTTAATGATGTGCCGTACATGGTACATTCCTTATTTAAAATTAAGGGGTTGGAGAAGTGGAAGGGAGGAGGTTGACACATGACAGATGTCTGTATTGCAAAAATGTGTTTAATTTAGAATAAAAATCGACCTGTTTTAGCATTTTGCAAAAATACAATAAATAATTCCGAAAAACAGGATGAAACTGTTTTGAATGACCCACTCTGTATATCAAAAATGGCTAGATTTATCGAATTAGTTCATAGAACAAAATTAACTTAAAAATGCATTTTTTACAAGATGCGCTACATAAGAAAGATCCTCCCATCGAAAAATAATTATTGAGCGCAGCGCCATCTACATATTGACCTATTTAAAATCAATTTATATCTAAAACTGAAGATCTCTTAGCGCTCTATGAACTGGCTTTTAAAGAATTAAAATATCTCTATTACCAAAATATCCGGCCTGGGAGTTTTTATTGGTACACCCTGTATACATATTTAGAGAGAAAAAAATTAATATTTCAACACAAAGCAAATGTTCTGATTTATAACATTACAAAAAGCTTTCAAGCCAGTGTTATTTTTATACGATTAATTGCCTCGAGCACCACTGCGAAAAGAATACATTTTGAATGTATAATCGGAAAATGTAAAAAATTATTTGCCATAAAATATGTATGATTGTATAAAACATTTAAAAAATCGCTATTATTAATTAAAGAGAATTCATGAAACAAAGAAAAAATAAACACTACTACATAATCGAAATGATCGGTGTACAGTGGCACAGTTTCATTTAGAGCAATTTTTTTTTTCACATTAAATTATGTATATTATTATTACATCGGTATACAGGGTAATTAGACCAATTTATCCAGATTTTATCTCATAAATTAATAGAGGTTTTTGATTAAAAATTTGGTATTAGGGATTTTCGAAGGCGGTCTATATAAAATATTTATTAGATGGCCTGCCATGGGCACCACAAAATTTCCAGGGGCTATGTCAAAGAAGGCAGGCAAATCTAGGTCACATTTTTAGGCTATTTTATGTCCTATTAAAAAAATTTATGCTCCTCGTTTTTTTTTTAAGTCAAGATGCTCTGCTAGCTTCAAACGAAACCAGCAGAGAAGCTCAGTTTTTGTTGGAACAAAGTAGGCAGAGCTCATGAAATTATGATTTTTTTACTCATCCCACATTTTTAAGCTATTTTTTTAAAAACTACTAACTTTTTTTGAAAAGTTTTATACTATTTTAAGAGTTAACTTCGAATGAATCCAGCAGAGTACCTCAGTTTTTTAAAACTTTTTTTAAAAACCACCACACCACATTTTTAGGCTCTTGACATATTATAAATTTACTAAAAATGTTATTTTTAAATATTATAGGGTGCTTTTGTTAGAACAAACGAACCACATCGGGGCATAAAGGTCCTGCAGACGAACGTCCACTATGCAAGGGCAGCGTCTGCCATAATATATAGGACCTTCGATACGGAAGGCCTGGATATAGCCCTCCTGCAGGAACCTTGGCTTGTTTGTGGAAAAGTCGCGAGACTAAAACCGCAACAAGGTAAGCTGTTATACAGCAAATGGAACCAAAAATTCCGCGCTTGTATAATCTACAGCCACAGGGTAAATTGTACACTAATCCTGGTGCTTTGCATCGGTGATTTTGTTATAGCTATGCTATCAGTCCAAACGGAAGAAGAAGAAGAAGAAGAAGAAGAAGAAGAAGAAGAAGAGAAGAGCTAAGTTGTATGCTCCGCCTACTTCCAGGGAGAGGAGAGAATATGTCCCCAGCAATACTAGGCACAACTATTGCCCATTGCGAGGAGCAGAAATCCAACCTCATTAGACGATGCGTGGTGAATGCACACCACATGATCTTGGGAAGCACCAACATGAATCCAAGAGGTAAGTCACTATTACAATTTATTCTAGGTGAAGTGTTAGAAATTGTCAATAAAGGCAACAAACCAACTTTTGTCACTGCCAACCGAGAATTTCTAGATATGACTATGTGTTCGAGCGGCACAAATGACCAAACCAGGGCCTGGCATGTGTCCGATGAACCATCGTGTTCAGATCACAAACATATCCGATTTCATGTACAATGTCCAACTCGTACAATAGACAGGTTTAGAAATCTAAGAGAGACAAATTGGGAAGGGTACATAAAATCCCTCAAGGAGTCTCTCAAGGACCAATGTACGAGAAACTTAAACACTCGAAAGGACAGTGGACTTGGTAAACAAGGCAATTACTGATGCCTACCAAGAAAACTGTCCCGAAAAAGAGAGATGCCAAACGAGAAAGACAGTCTGGTGGAATAAACACCTAGATAGCCTGAGAGGCGAGGTGCGAAGGCTATTCAACAGAGCCAAATCCACACAAGACTAGACTACTTATGAAAATAAGCTCACAGAGTATAACAAAGATGTACACAAGGCTAAACGAAACTCATACAGGAAGTTCTGCAAAGAGGTCTCAGAGATCACCGCCAGCTCCAGAATCCATACAGTTATAGCCAAAGACAGTACATCTAGTCAAGTGGGATTCCTCAAATAAGAAGATGACACCTACACCACGACACTAGAGAAAAGTCTAGAGATACTAACTAACTCAGATGCACTTTCCGGCCTCAACTATCCTAACAGGACTAGATTCAGGAAACCAAGGGAGCTACAGTCACAAGGGGATCAGACCAACTCCAATAGACTGGAAGCTGCCCTTCGAGATCACAAGACCACACAGGATTAGTTGGGCTATCAACAAATTCAAGGTACACAAATCCCCGGAGCCGGATGGAATATATCAAATTCTGCTCCAGAAGGGTAAGGATGTCTTAATGCCACAATTATGCAAATTCTTCAGAGCATGCATTGCCAGGAGATATATCCCAGCAATATGGCGAAAGTAGTCTACTTTGACAAAGTAGGTAGGGTCACAGACCAAACGCCAAAGTCATATCGCCCCATAAGCCTATCATCCTTCCTATTTAAAACTCTAGAAAGATTAATAGATAGGTATATCAGGGACGAGATACTAAAATAAATCCGCTCCATCTCAACCAATATGCATACCAGCCAGGAAGGTCAACTGTAGCGTTGGACGATCTAAACAAGCTGCTTTCAAAGTCAATAGATGACAAAGAAATCGCAATAGCCTCTTTCTTAGAAATCGAAGGAGCTTTTGTTCAACCAGGTCAATAACCAAGAATCTAGAAGAAAGAAACGTCCCAGTTACAATATGCCAATGGATCACTGACTGTCTAGAGAACAGGATTATTTTATCCACTCTAGGAAAGGCAACCATACAGGCAAAAGTTACACGAGGCTGTTCCCAAGGAGGATATTCTCTCCAATGCTATGGTCAGTTCTTGTGGACGACTTACTTAAAACATTGTCCAAAGAAAACTACCAGTGCCTAGGATACGCAGACGACCTAGCAATTATCGTCAGGGGGCGATTTGCAGGCACTGTCTCGGAGCAATCTCAAACAGCTCCAAACATAGTGAACAACTGGTGCAAAAACAACAGTTGTACCATTCACAAAAAACGGGTATTTACAGGACTAAATACACTAGTATTAAACAACACAGTTATTCCGTTCGTCACAGAAGCCAAATACCTCGGAGTCATATTTAACCAAAGGCTGACGTGGAATCAACATTTCAAAAACCTCACACACAAAGCTACAATATCTCTTGTAGAAGAATATATGGGAAAAACTGGGGTCTAAACCCCAAACTGACCATATGGGTATACACAAGGGTGGTAAGACACATGATTACCTATGGCGCGGTAGCGTGAGTAAGTGCTACTGGGGCCATGCGCACTACGCCAACTGCATCAATGGAAGTATTATTAAATCTCACGCCACTGCACATCTTCATACAAGGAGAAACCAAGTCAGCTATTCACAGGCTAATGCATGGAAAAAACCCAATAAGCCAACTACATAGCGCTGACCACACAAGGCTATATGTTACGGAAAATTGCCTTATGGGCTAAATAAATCCATAAAAATTACTTACCGATATTCTTGACGGTCGTATCCAAAGTTATTAATGGGCACTTTGGGATAGGGTTAAGAAAAGAAAAAGGGAAGTGCACTATTAATTATAATATCAAAAATACCGAATTAATCGTATAGCCGGTTTTCAATAATCAAATCTTTATCGACCGAGTCTTAATTAATAACTACTTTTGTATCGAGTGTACAGAAATCACAAAATATGAAAAGCGACATTGTCACGTCTTAAACCGAGTCTTAAACTTTATACGAACTCTACTGAACACTATATCAGCAAGTAAAATGGGATAATATTCTATGTCTACTGATAGAGCCATAACCACATACAAATTTGAAAGAAATTTTTAAATTTAAATACCAGCCTGAAAATCCTGGAAACAGGGACCTTCCGTACATGCTGAAATCTTCTGGTACACAGACGGTTCAAAATCCAAGGAAGGAGCCGGTGCTTGAATCTATGAACCCAAGTCGAAAACAACGATTTCGCTGAGTTTAGGAAAATATGCAACAGTGTTCCAGGCTGAACTTATAGCCATACAATACTGTGCAAGAGACATACTAAATCAGCAAGTATCAGGCAAAACTATTGTCATATACTCTGATAGCTAAGCAGCTCTTAAGGCAATTCTCTCACCAGAAATCAAATCACGACTGATGAAAGACTGTCTAGAAGATCTGGCAAAGCTAAGTAGTCAAAACAAGGTGATCCTAGCCTGGGTTCCAGGCCAAGAGGGATATCACGGCAACGAAAAGGCTGACGAACTAGCCCGAGAATGCTCAGATAAGGCCATGACAGGACCTGAACCCTTCTGTGAAGTTGCTTAGGCATTGTGCAAGGCATCCATTAAACAAATAATGGATGCAAAAAGAATCTTAGGAATGGTGGGACAACTATCCAAGACTAAGACAGGACAAAAAGTTCATCAAGAAACCATCAGCCAAGTTCACGAAAGACTTACTGGATCAAAAGCATCAAATAGTTAGGATAGCGGTAGGTCTTTGTTCCTTAAAAGGCAAATCAGTGTCATCAATCCAGCAGAAGAAGAAACTTTGTGCAGGTTCTGTGAAGAAGAAGAGGAAACATAATTTCACGTCTTGCGCCAATGTGAAGGCCTGGCTGGAATGAGGTTTCTAACATTGGGCGAAGAAAAGTCAAATGCATTCAACTACATGCGGGAGCCAATGTAAGAAGCTACTAAGTCTAATAAAAAAGACCAGGCTAGACGACATACTCTAAAACAAATGGAGTAGTCCCACAATAGATCTGAAAAGGTCGCGGTGAACAAGGACAAATAACGTCCAACTCCCAATCTAATCTAATCTAATCTTTTCTGGTTCTGAAAACATCTAGGTACTTATGCCACATTTTTAGGCTATTTTTAGGCTCATGAATATTATAAAACTTTTTGAAAAAATTTGTATTTTCTAAAAAATACAGGGTAGGGTGCTTTGCTAGCTTCAAACAAATCCAGTAGAGCAACTTCGTTTTTTAAAGCTTTTTCTAAACCAACCACACCACATTTTTAGGTTTTTAAAATATTATAAAACTTTACAAAAAAAAAATTATTTTTAAATAACACATGGTGCTTGTTGGGACAGTCAGCAGAGCGGTTTATTAATTTTTTTTTCTGAAACAACTTATGCCACATTTTTAAGCTATTTTTAGACGCTTGAAATATTATAAAACCTTTTGAAAAAAAAATTTTATTTTTTATAAGACACAGGATGTTTTGCTAGCTTTGAACAAATTCAGAAGAGCACCACAGTTTTTTGAAGCTTTTTCCTAAAAACAGCCTTACATTTTTATGCTCTTAAAATATTACAAACTTTACTAAAAAAATGCTATTTCTAAATAAGACAGACTTTTGTTAGAACAAAGTTAGCAGAGCATGAAAATAGCTTAAAAACGTGATGCAAAAAAAAAAACTTTAAAATGTTGATATTCTCTGCTGAGTGAAAAATTTTATAGTTCAAGAATCTAAAAATAGAGTAATTTTTTTAGAATGTTTTAAAATATTTTAAGAGCTTAAAACTAACCTCAAATGGGGCGTAGTTCTTTTTATTAAAAAGCGGAGGTGCTCTGCATTCTTCTTTTGAACAAAGCATCTTGTAATATTAAAAAGTAGCAATTTTAAAAAAAGTTTTACAATATTTCAAGAGCCTAAAAATAACCCAAAAATATGGTGTGGTTGTTTATAATCGAATTAAATTACCGGTTTTGAGCTTACATTAAATTGTAATTAGATGAAACAAAATGGATTCTATGTATTTTGAGGTGATCTTTTCGAAAAAAGGCAAAACAAAATGTAGCAGTTTTTCGAAAGTGCCGAAATTTTGGATTTTGTCAATTTTTTAATTTTGCGCATGCGCATGTCGCAAATAAATCATTATTTTTAAAACGCAGTTTACGACTTTTGAAAGCTTAGAAAAAATGCTAATTTTTATGTCTATTGAGAAATTTTGATCGGATGCACCGTTCTCGCGGTATGGACGATTGAAATTTGTTTAGTATTTTGAGGCGGCGAAGGTCGAAAAATTGAATTTGTTAAATGTTCAAACACTAAATTCTTCATAACTTTGGTAAAAATTAAGATATTTGAAGAAACAAAAATTCGTTTTGAACTTAACGAATGTGACTATTGATTCCCAGAAGGAAACAAGAGAAATCCCAAAATTGGGCATATGGCGGAAGGGCAAAGTGTACCGCAAGCCTAATTTCATTGTTTGCCTATAACGGCCAAACTATTTAAATTTATTTAATGCCACTTACAGAGCCTACTCTTAAATATGAAATCTTATACGTGTGTGAATTTTACCGAAATCGGATTATAATTGGCCAAGATATCAAACAATTTAACAAATTTTTTTCCCTAAAAAAAAACTAAATTTTTTTTTCGAAAGTTTGAAGTGGCACAAAAATGCCAAAAATGCACCCAATGACTCAAAACTTTTTTTTTGAATACTCTATTATGTCTAGAAGACGATTACATTACGGAAAATTCTGCAGAAATATTTTATTTATTTTGTTGACCACTGTTCATTGAGTAACGACCAAAAAACACGGTTTTTGAGAAAAGTTGCCTAAAATTGACGATTTTCAGTTTTTTGGTCTGAAAATTGAGCAAATCCAAATCTCATGTCTTCTGAATGTGTATACAAAGTTTAAAGTGTGTATGTTTCTTCTAAGTTGTAGAATTCTCCCGACAAAAGTCCCATTACACGCGCTCCGCGGGATTCAAAACTCGTGCATTTCTGTAATTTGATTTTTTTGTGATTTCCAGTTTTAAATTTCTTACATACCTAAATTTATTAAGCCTAAAATTTATTAAATTGTATTTTACTGACTTGTTATAAGACGTTTCTTGAGTTTTGTACAAAAAATAGAATTACCGCAAAATTAGCCGGACGTCGTATCAAGGATAGTCATGGTCTCGTCGTTCGCTATCCGACAAGTTTAAACTTGAAACGGTCATATTATTACAAATTGAATCGCTTAATAGTGTATATCGGCATAGATTTTTAATAACCGTGTTCAGCAAGCTCTGTGTACACGTGGTTTTTCGGACTTCTTCAGCAATTTAAGAAAATTCTATCACAGTGCTATAATTTTTTTGTTTCCAGGTAAAATACGCAACTTCTCTCATGGGCACATATGTCTAACATTTATAATTTCGCCACAAATTCATCGCAAATTTCATGTTCATGATTCTGATCAAAGAAACGAAAAAACAACTTTTTGGTAAAAGCACTTCTGGTGGCGAGAAATTCGCCATTAAAACTACCTGTGCAATGAAATTCCGAACTATTTTTGCCTCCTCTTTCGATTGGTGCATTTATTTTTACTATCAGAATGATACTTGCCCAGATAATTAGCATTTTTACCATGGAAAATTCCGGAAAACCCGGTTTTTCCTAATTTAAAAAAAATTGAAAAACTGCTACATCATTTTTTTCTTTTTTTCGGAAAGATCACATCAAAATACACAAGGTCCATTTTGTTTCATCTAATTACAAATTAATGTAAGCTCGAAGGGGCTTTTTTCGTTATTTAATTGGACTATTATTGGAAAAAGCTTTAAAAAACTGAGATATTCGTTCGAAGCCAGTAGATTTGAGGTTGCCAGAAAACGACTTGTTTATGTTATACAGTGTGTTCCATTAAGATCCATATGGGAATTTTTTTAATATTGTGTGTAGACCACTATTTTTTAAAAATCAAAAATTCCTAGCCCATATTAAAGTTGGCTAGGTACCTACTTCATTAGTTATCCGCCAAATTCGTTATTTTTTTGAAAAAAATCATATTTTTTAACAGAAAACTAATGTCAGTTGCCAACTTTGTTGTGTTTAAATGTGATTGCTAAGGGATGTTTTTTTCTAATCGTATGGATCATACTTTATGACATACACTGTAAAATTACCTACTCTTCCCTATCATAATTGTTAATTTTAAAAATAAATTCTCACTTCTACACCGATTACAACTGGTATGTTGTTCAAAAATATTTTACTATAAACTTTGAAATATTTTCGCCGAGCATTCCACAAATCGTTGTCATATTTCATGAAACAAGCTAGGTATTTTGATTTGATGTTTGATGTGATAATATTTTTTTAATTATTCGTGCAGTTTTTATTTGAGGTTTAAATAAATTCAAATAAAGCAAAAAATGTATCCAAAATTGAAAAATTATATTTAGTTTCTTTCGTACACTGTGAGTCAAATTAAAAATGTTAATCAATAATAATTTTTCACCTGTTGCATAGGTATTAGTTTTAAAGGGCTAATGAGCGATATATTATTCTATCCCAACGCAGCCAGGTCGTTGGCAACGTTGATATTATTCGTTTTCTTCTCGAACTAATGCGAAGTCTCCGTAGTTTTCACTTCGACACTAGCAAACCGTATTAAAGGGTTTTCAATAGCCGATACTATATATGAATAAATAAATATATATATATATATATATATATATATATATATATATATATATATATATATATATATATATATATATATATATATATATATATATATATATATATATATATATATATATATATATATATATATATATATATATATATATATATATATATATATATTGATGCACGAGAAGTTGTCACCTCCGGTATATTGAAAAGGCGACCTGGCCTCCGGGGCTTTTCGTTGAGGTACATCGAAAAAGAATATATATATGGGGTATCGAAATGATTACCAATCCGAATTCCTTGAGAGGGGAAAAATTTTTAAATTTTTAATATGGTATATAAGGGAGGCATATATGGTACGATGTGACCTCCAAAAACTGTATAAATTGGTACATCTAGTTGTCGTTGTTTCCTCTGACACTGTTGCCAACGTATCGGAGGCCACATAGACACTTCTTTATCCGCGTGCTGGCTTCTTAATATAAATACTCATGCCGTTGGACAGTTTGTATGTGGGTACCGATTTATTTAAAGTGGGAACTTAAAAATTGTAATTGTAGCTACTCACCAGTAAATAGTTACATATTTCATGGTTTTTGGATTTTAACAGTTTAAGAAAGGGGAAAATGGGGAGTATCGTATAATTAAATAAATAAATATTAATTAAAAATAAATAGAAACAAATAAAAATAAATAAAAATAATTAAAAATAAAAAAAATTAATAAAAATTAATAAAAATTAATAAAAATTAATAAAAATTAATAAAAATTAATAAACATTAATAAAAATTAAAAATTAATAAAAATTAAAAATTAATAAAAATTAATAAAACATTAAAAATTAATAAAAAATAAAAATTATTAAAAATTAATAAAAATTAATAAAAATTAATAAAAATTAATAAAAATTAATAAAAATTAATAAAAATTAATAAAAATTAATAAAAATTAATAAAAATTAATAAAAATTAATAAAAATTAATAAAAATTAATAAAAATTAATAAAAATTAATAAAAATTAATAAAAATTAATAAAAATTAATAAAAATTAATAAAAATTAATAAAAATTAATAAAAATTAATAAAAATTAATAAAAATTAATAAAAATTAATAAAAATTAATAAAAATTAATAAAAATTAATAAAAATTAATAAAAATTAATAAAAATTAATAAAAATTAATAAAAATTAATAAAAATTAATAAAAATTAATAAAAATTAATAAAAATTAATAAAAATTAATAAAAATTAATAAAAATTAATAAAAATTAATAAAAATTAATAAAAATTAATAAAAATTAATAAAAATTAATAAAAATTAATAAAAATTAATAAAAATTAATAAAAATTAATAAAAATTAATAAAAATTAATAAAAATTAATAAAAATTAATAAAAATTAATAAAAATTAATAAAAATTAATAAAAATTAATAAAAATTAATAAAAATTAATAAAAATTAATAAAAATTAATAAAAATTAATAAAAATTAATAAAAATTAATAAAAATTAATAAAAATTAATAAAAATTAATAAAAATTAATAAAAATTAATAAAAATTAATAAAAATTAATAAAAATTAATAAAAATTATTAAAAATTAATAAAAATTAATAAAAATTAATAAAAATTAATAAAAATTAATAAAATTATTAAAAATTAATGAAAGGGAATCAATTTTAGGTCCAATGCTATTCCTCCTATATGTTAACCATATGGATTAAATTATGGAAAACAATTCTTATACAGCCTATGCCGATGACTTTTCTATAATTGTTTCTGATAAATCTACTGAAATTCTTGAGACAAAATGTGAACTGATTTTAAATAATGTAGGTACATTTTTTAACAGGAGTTGTTTATTTTTTAATAGCGAAAGAACCAAAATTCTTAGGCTACACAACGTGCAAAATAAAGTTAATGATATATAAATTTTTCAGTTAATAAGTCATTATTGACGAACAGCCACAGTAGCGTTAAATTTTTAAGCATTTTATTAGATGAAAATCTTAACTGGAAACACCATTGTGAGAAGCAAATCTCTAAATTAAACTCATTGAAGTTTTTTTTCCTTAATTTGAGAAAAGTTCTTGAAAAACCCAACTATTAGCGTTATACTATGCACAAGTCTACTCCAGGTTACGTTATGGTGTCTGTCTCTGGGGTAATGCCAGAACTGTATCCTCTGTTTTCATATTGCAAAATAACATTTGTTACATCGAGAATATTCGAAAGAAAAATTAGGAAAAATTAAGAAAAATTAAGAAAAATTAAGAAAAATTAAGAAAAATTAAGAAAAATTAAGAAAAATTAAGAAAAATTAAGAAAAATTAAAAAAAATTAAGAAAAATTAAGAAAAATTAAGAAAAATTAAGAAAAATTTAGAAAAATTGAGAAAAATTAAGAAAAATTAAGAAAAATTAAGAAAAATTAAGAAAAATTAAGAAAAATTAAGAAAAATTTAAGAAAAATTAAGAAAAATTAAGAAAAATTAAGAAAAATTAAAAAAAATTAAAAAAAATTAAGAAAAATTAAGAAAAATTAAGAAAAATTAAGAAAAAATTAGAAAAATTGAGAAAAATTAAGAAAAATTAAGAAAAATTAAGAAAAATTAAGAAAAATTAAGAAAAATTAAGAAAAATTAAGAAAAATTAAGAAAAATTTAAGAAAAATTAAGAAAAATTAAGAAAAATTAAGAAAAATTAAGAAAAATTAAGAAAAATTAAGAAAAATTAAGAAAAATTAGGAAAAATTAAGAAAAATTAGGAAAAATTAAGAAAAATTAAGAAAAATTAAGAAAAATTAAGAAAAATTAAGAAAAATTAAGAAAAATTAAGAAAAATTAAGAAAAATTAAGAAAAATTAAGAAAAATTAAGAAAAATTAAGAAAAATTAAGAAAAATTAAGAAAAATTAAGAAAAATTAAGAAAAATTAAGAAAAATTAAGAAAAATTAAGAAAAATTAAGAAAAATTAAGAAAAATTAAGAAAAATTAAGAAAAATTAAGAAAAATTAAGAAAAATTAAGAAAAATTAAGAAAAATTAAGAAAAATTAAGAAAAATTAAGAAAAATTAAGAAAAATTAAGAAAAATTAAGAAAAATTAAATTAAGAATACTAATAAAAATTAATAAAAAATATTTCCAGGTAACGCATAAAAAAATTTCCCTCTAATAACGAAAACTGTTATTCACTTTTAATAATTATTGTGGTTTGACAAATTCCAACGAAGCGGGATCGGGTCAGCTAGTCAGCTAATATAAGGAATAATCTTTGATGCATTCGGTCTCATTTTGGACTAAATCAGATGACATTTCTTTTTAAACTTTTGTTAGTTTGTTCTAAAACCACATGGTAAATTAACAAAGAAAACTATTTAGTCATTCAGTAGCCTTCACTGAAGCTGACCAAAAATTGGAAAAATCAAACAGTATCTTACAAAATACGTTTGGTTTAATGTAATAATAGATATACTGGCGATTAAGAATGAGACAAAGAACAACTGAAGATTTTCTGACTAAAAATAAGACGAAACATATTTAGGTAAAATGTTACTCGACTCGGAAATACAGGATGTTAAAGTTGAAAATTCAAAAATTAATGTTTTAATTTTTTTATTACTTAGTATAATTTTACTAAATTCAACAAACGTTTTTGGTTTTATTAGATACACCTATCAGCAAAAAATCAGTTAACTAAACTTTGCCAGTTGCGTATGGCATGGATAAGTAACCCTCATTTCTTTTAAATTTTTCGCCACGGTCCAATAATTTATTTGGATTATAATTTTAGTTTTTTTTTATATTTTTCACCTTAATTACGTACTCTTGTTGAAAGCTAATTAAGTTTTCGAGATATTCGCACAAAGATGGGTGTTCTTTATTTTAATTTATTTTCAATATCTGAAATTTTGAAACAACAAGAGTAAATAATTTATTTAAAAAAAATTTTAAATTATAGCCAAAATAAGTTAGAGGACATTGGCATTAAATTTACATAGGATGAAGATGTTATTTACACATGCCGTTTGCCACTGGCAAAGTTTATTTAACTTATTTTTTGCTGATAGGTATATTTTATAACATCAAAAACGTTCACCGAATTTAGTAAAATTATACTAAGTAATAAAGAAACATAGTCATTAATTTTTTTGCGAATTTTCAACTCGGAGACGAGTAACATTTTACCTAATCATGTTTTGTTCAGTCGTCGTTTCTTTAATCAGTGAATCTTCAGTTGTTTTATGTCTCATTCTTAATTTCCTTGTATAAGTTCTATTTGAAATAAACAAGTTGATATCTACAACCGGTATAACCAAGAGTGACATGTTCTTGAAAAAATTTTAATGTCTCCATTGAGATTGGTATATTTCCAAATTTTTTTATTTTCTTTTTTATAGTTTTTCAATAATCAATCGATGGAGTTTCCGGTGGTACATACTGTATTTCCACATGCCCAATGTTTGAACTCATTGTATTAAAACTCTTTTTGGTGTTTACCGCAGAGTTTTACAAGCACCTCAGTCCTTGGCGGCATTATCAAATTAACACTCATACACTACTACTGGTACATCTTTATTTCGAAAGCTGCAAATATGAAATGATCCGAATATGCGAAATCATCCTTATGACCTCTTCTGCGAGGTTGTCATTTAGCGGAGGAGGGAAGGTAACGTAGGTGATACAAAAATAAGATTTATAGAGTCGGAGGGGACAACGTACTAGTCGTATACTTTCTTTGCAACACTAGCGCTAGCGGTATACATAGGAACTAAAAAGATTTTTTGAAGATATAAAGGCTACAATATCGCCTCCGACAAAACTTTCGTTTTTGGGACTTTAGAGGTCGTCTGAGGCTAGAATCGATGGAAATTTGGCAAAACGTTGACGCCTCCAAAATCGGAGGTGATTACAGTATATATGAGGTGATAACGTTCCTTTATTATATATTTTGGAGGCGACAATGTACCGTTTATGAATATATATATATATATATATATATATATATATATATATATATATATATATATATATATATATATACAGAGTTGCGCGAAAGTCTGGAATAAAATTATTAACTTTTCAACCAGTAACTTAAAAAAAAAATGCTTAAACACGTAAATTTATTTTACACTGGACGTATTTGTTGCCAATAAAATTAAATTTTTTTCTTCAACCCCTTAGTTGCAACCCTATCCAACTTTTGTTTTCAAATGCAAAGGTATGTCGTGTGTAGGTCATTAAAAAGCTCGTGAAAAATGGAATCTCACCACACCCTATTTTTTTCTTTTACTTATGGGGTTATTGGGAAAAGAGAAAAAACTCTTTTAAAAACCAAAGAGTTAGAAATTGGGTATAGTAAAATTCCAACGACATATCTTTGCATTTGAATATACTTAATGTAAGAATTTATATGTGTTACTTATTGTCAATATAGATTTACTAATTGCGGTCCTGGAAAAAATGTTGCTCATCTCAATCATTTCGCCTTATTTGCTTTTCAATTTAAGGCATTTCTTCTAACAAACTTTCTTGCGTGTTTTTTTCTACAGCAGGACAAGAGACCTCTATTCTATGAATTTTCACTAAACAATTCATATTATTTTGTTATAATATACTAAAAAAACAGTAATTAACTATGCACGTGTTGTTACAAATTGACTACAGCTTACTGGTTTAACTACTTGTTATTGGATGAAAGTGACTTTGCTACTTTTGTTATGTCAAATCTGGAGATTACTGTTTCTGTTACAAACTTACAACTTTGCTGAATGGTTTTAACGGCTTATTTCTGTTTTTGTTACAAAATAAGATCTGATATTTTAATAAACAAACATTCCAAACCGGTACGACACAAAAAGCTTTAATCGGAAAATTGGAATGTACGCGACGAATCAAAGTTTCTATCGAAATTGATAATTACTGCGTTTTGAGCGTTGGGTTTAACTAGAAGCTTCGGTTTTCTGTCTTTTAGGTAGGGGACAATCGTTCCTCGTGGCTCAGTAGTTTTTAGTTGCTTCTGTTAAGTGACGTTGGTGAATTTTTAGAACTATTGGAAGTTATTTTGCTCCACCCCTACCGATACCAGATTTTACCTTGAAATCTATATTTTGAGGATGAGACGAAGATGGTCGTTTCGTCTACCGTCAGTTTTGGGAGTAATTAAACTTTTTTAACGTTGTTCGCCTAGCTATTACAGCCGAAAAGAAAGAAACAGTCAATTAGTTTTTTCACACCCTTTGGAAAACCCCCACTAAGATCAAAACGCATCTTCATTTCAGAAATAACCTAAAATTCGTTTAATTTCGGTGATTTTCGCCTTTTTGTCGATTGACCAATTTTTTCCAACTCGATATTCGATTTGGAAATCGTATTTTTTGAATTTTCACTTTGTTTGGGCTCATTATAATTTTTCAAACGTCAAAACATAATTTTAAACCATTATGCTTTTTATCCAAATCGAAATTATATTGGGAAATTATTTCTTTGAATTTTGACCCTGGGGTTTTTTGAATTATTCTGGGGGTTGGTCAAACGTTGATACATAATTTTAAACATTTTAATTTTAATCTTAATCTTAATTGAGCCTTACAGACGAATGATCATTATTTTAAAGTTCAGATTAATCTCAGGTCATTTTTGTTATGAATTATGTTTTGAAATTAGAGGTGGTTAAACAAATCTAATTGGTGATTGTCAATCCTATGATGCATGTAGTTTTGAAAAATATAACTTTTTTTACTGTTGTTTACTGTTACTATTTTTTACTTTTTGTATTTATGTTTTCGAGGGTGGACGAAAAGTTACTAGGTGGTCAAACATACAGGGATTTCATTTCAAAACTAGCCACCCAAAATATCTTTAAAACAAAAAACAAAAAACACGTTAATTTATATTTACGCAGAGACACATTTTACAAGTATCTGTAACCGTGCAGTTTCATCCCCTAAGCGGTGGTGAATATCACTTCTAAAATTTTAAATAGAAAGGGGTATCGTGATAGCTCTTCTTAACCTGTTAATCGGGGAATTCTCTTTTTAATTACGCAGCCTAAACGGGCGCGAATTTTTTCACCAGGACGTGTAAGTACGTCACGCCCGTAGGACGTAATTTCAGATTTTTTTTTATTTATACTTAAAATAAATGAAAAGATTATGAAATATATATTTTTTTCTTTATTTACATATAAAGCACAAATGAAAATACAAAATAACAAATAGAAAAAATATAAAAAAAAATGGAAACTTTAAAATAAAAATTACAATTACATATAAAGATTACAAAAAATACATATTTTTTATTTAGATACACAATAAAAAATATAAAAAAGTTAACAATTGAATGTTTCAGAAGCACATCAGTATAAGTCATTATTTTGCTGAAAATACACAGCTTTTGTGTTAAATACTTTTTTTTTAACTATTTAAATTTAGATTTTGTATATATTTAACAAAATGATCTTGTTGTATGCCTTTTCAATAAAAAAATGTTATAAAGTTCTTATAATCATGAATCTACATCAAGGACGTATTGGTATGTCCTACCCGTACCCGATATTGTTTATGTTTGACGTATTTATACGTCCCGCTCGGTTAACAGGTTAAAGGTCTCTTTTTTCCAATCTTTTGACACATTATTTTTTAAATCGGATTAATTTTTCACCAAGTTATAACCTAGAAACCGGAAAAATATTGAATTAAAATGCAAGTGTATGAGTATGAATACCGAGATAAACAAGTTAGCAAAAAGCCTTAAATGTCTTTTGCGTAAGATATTTTTAACCGTAAATTAAAACAATTTATTATTAGTAGATTATTGGTTTCGTTGTGTACTGACAATTTAATTTTGACAATGGTTTATTCTTTACAAGAAAGAATTGAAATAATCTTTATATATGGTGAAGAACAACGCTGTGTACGCAGAACTGCTCGTGTTTTTAATCAGACATCCCGATAAAAATGTTGGGCATCAGTATGTGTTGGATTTAGTTCATAAATTTCAAGAAACTGGAAGTGTGTGCAATAAAACTGTAAGGAATCGTAGAGTTTTAACTGAAGCTGCACAAGTTGAGATTTTAGGTAATTTTGCCATGGAAATGACTCAAAGGGCAAATGACGAGGGGCAAACTACTCTTTGTAAAAATATACATGTATTGCCGAATTCACATGATTTCCGCAATCATATGGCGATTTCTGGATGACTGCGGTGATTTCCGTGTGACTTCTACAGATTTCTAGTTACTGCGATGATTTCCACATGATTTCAAAGGATTTCTCTTGACTGCGCTGATTTAAGTATTGACTACGGCGATTTCCGTACTGACTGTATGTATTGTCAGTATTTTTTCAAAATTGCAGGCATTTTCGAAGGATTTCTACGACAATGTATGGTTGATTTCCAGTAAAAAAAACATTAGCTGGGTGTTATATCAAGAGAACTAAATTTTGTATAGGACATTTATGGGTCATAATACAAGAAAAAGAAAAACTAAAGTTTGTATAACGCCTAAAAAAAAGGTGAAAATTGTTTTATTAAATTAACTTTATTTTTTAATATTTTAAATAAGTCACAATTCTGTCAAATTAATTGTCAGTATTATTTTTAGTTATTTAAATGTAATTAAAAATGATTGATTCTTGTGAAAAATCGATAAATAAAAGCATTTCACAAGATATTCGAATATATTTACAAATATATCATATATTAAAAAAATATTTTTTGTTTTGTTTTTTAAAGGTTATTTTATTTAATAAATTAATGAAAGTCATCATCTATTTTTAAAATAGTCATTTTATCTTAATTATCTCTAAAAAAGTTTTTAAAATTTTGTAAATTTTCGTTAGTGGGTTGTAAAAAAAATATACTGTACAACTTGAGTGGATTGTTCGTCTTACACATCCACTCTTGTTGCACAAGGCCATTATATCCACTCTTGTTGCACAAACTACTATTGTGGATCACTCGAACAAATTCAATATTTCTCAAACATATTTTGATTTTCAATGTCTGACTTTTCAAAATTCCCATCTGACAATTTCTATATATCAAACCATTATATCCCCCTTTACGAACTTGATAAATTTCAAAATATTTCTAGATTCTCAATCGTCCAGCTTTGCTAACTTCAAATTTTGACAAGCTTTGCTAACTTCAAATTTTGACACTAATAACTAACTTTAAAAATTTCATCTGGAGATTTTCTATATCAATATATTTATTTATTGGATACTTTACAAGCCCTATAAAAAATTAATAATAATGTAGAGTTAAGTAACAACAAGAAATTTAAAAACAAAACCTTATATTATCTAATGTATTTAATTTAGTACAGTCATCGGGACGGTGGTGTAGCGGTCTATCGCGCTTATATTCATTTATAGGCAAGTTTATGAGTCTGAGACTGCTGGGTTTCGAATCCCAGACCAGACCATGTGGATTTTTAATTAAATTGCATGGTTCGGTTTAGGATTTGATGTGTGGCGTATTAATAGAAATTCAATTTCGGTTGATATGACATGCAGATTAAAAAAATTCGCCATACATTACCGTCACGATGATGGTGGGTGAGGTTTTCCGGGTTTTGCTCACCTGTAAGTCAAATGGCACCATCAATCATCTTTAAGTCGCCCCGGAGCGCTACGGCAACTAATAATAATAGCCGTCCCTTCCCCTACACAAGTCGTTCAGTCGGGTTGAAATTCACTCGTAAGGGGGTGAATTAGGGAGAGTATTATTATTATTATTATTATTTTCTTAGGCCAACTTTAAAGATATGTGTTTGGACCTCGCTAAGAAACTCATTGGTAACAGCCATCATCTTGTTAAAAGGAGATGATGTATGCTACTTGGATCTACACTAAATAATTCTATTAAGTAGAAAAACCACCCTTTACAAAGTACTCCGACTATGCCCAAAATCTAATAAACACATAAGAGAATGGATCAAAGCTTAAGTTTAATGTTTTTCTATTTATCCGTTTTTAAATTTTCACCTCATACGAAATTTGCACTTTTCCTCAAATATAGATACGGTACAAATCATGTATAGGACAAACATTATAGACAAGCAACTTTTATTTGAACAATTGTTATAAAAATTTGAAATTTTCACTTTTTGTAAAATTTCTTGAGTACCAACCATTTTAGGAAAATTACGTACCAATAGGATAAAAATTATAGAGCAACACAAGCAACTTTTATTTAAAGAATTTTCTTCTCCAAGCATAAATAACATATATTCCGTGGAGTACAAAAATGACCTTCTATAAAGTAACATCCCCCAGATGTTCCCACTTTGCCTAAAATGTAATAAACTCATTAGAGGATAGATCAAACCTTAAGTTTTAAATTTAGTGTTTTTCTCTTTATCCCTTCATGATTTATTGAGTATACAGAGTAATACAGATACACATACATCATCGCGAAAATAGTCAAAACGACTTCAGGGAACCCCAAACCCTAAAAAAGTTCGTCGAAAACTCGAGGTCGAAAAAATCATGATGTGTATACTTTCTTTATGTGTATAGAAACAGGAAAATAAATTAATTTTTTTTAAATAAAATACATATTAATTAAAACGTGTATAGTTCCCTATAAAATACAAATAATTTTATTATGCATTAAAAATAAATCGGGTGAAATGGAGATAATTCTGGACCACCTTGGAAATATTTTCTATACAAATAGATCAAAAATTTGTTGATCTGTGCCAAAAATGATATTTTAAAATTAATAATAATTGATGGAACGACACTTTCGTTAAACTTAAATTAATTTTACACAAGATGATTTAGATGGCCTAGTCAAAGCACCTACTTCGACAATGGCGAATAGGTGAAATGTTAACTGACTGCGCGCAATTTTTAACGATTGCTAGTGATTGCTCAGCGACTGCGGGAGATTTCGGTGAGACTACGATGGAATTCTGAACGACTGCGACGATTTCTTAGCGATTGCCACTGATTTTGATGGGTCTGCGGCGATTTTCAATGGGATTGCGGACATTTTGTACATGTATTGCGGGAGTGATTCGCCCTTCGGCAAATGAAGACCATAATTTTATTAAAAATATTTGTTTTACTGACGAGGCAGGTTTCTTTTTAAATGGATTTGTCAATAAACATAATTGTAGGTACTGGGACAATACAAATCCACATGTTTTTCGGGAAGAGCACAGCCAATATCCTCAGAAAATCAACGTATGGGCCGGAATTCTTGGTAATAAAATTATTGGTCCTATTTTCATGGAGGAAAATTTAACTGGGGAATTGTATTTGAACTTATTAGAAAATCTGATAAATCCTCTTATAACCAAATCCTTAGAAAACCAAATAGATCAAGATGGAAATTTGTTACTATACTCTGTTTTTAAACTAAGAGGAGCGATTTGAATTTAAGTTGGCAATTCTGTAGACTTCTAATTGGTCAGATTGAAGTCAGTTTCACACATCACTTTTTAGCTACTATTGACAAGGGGTTGACAGTTCTATTTTCGATTCTGACATTTTATAATTTAAGTTTTGTTATTGCTTTGATATCTCATCATTATTACTTAGTTTTTTATTTTATTTCTTTAATAACAGTTCTTTTCAAAACTTTAGTAAGCAATTGTATTGAATTTCTACGATTATGGATCCTTCTACATCGAATACTATTATAACAGTTCCTCGCGGAGTCCATCAAAACAACGAAAACGAATGAGTTTAAGCTATTCAAGTCTCTCAGAAAAGCAGTAAATAATAAATATGTACAAATAGGTATTGGATAATAATACGAAAACCAAAATTGTTGATGTTATATCCAAAATTTCTCAAGCTACCAGTAAGTTTTACTCATTACTTTCAAATTAAAAATAATATTAAATACCTACTCAATATTTTTCTTATAGGTCAAAGTCAACTACTTACTGATTATTGAAATAATACCGCAATAATGGAACAATATCTAGTCTAAAAAGTATTTATGGAAGACGAGGAGTTCTAAAAACATTTGATGATGATGATGATGATGATGATGATGATGATGATGATAATAAATGCTATTCGAAGATTAGTACACGATTTCTTTTTCAAAAATGAGTTATCTAGATTGAATAAAATTTTGCAAGAATTGAAATATTTAGATTTGCCACAAATATATTATTCATCATTATATACTTTCTTGAGATATAATAACTAAATAAGTTTATAACTTTGACCAGTCAAATGTACTGTTTATTTATTATGTATATATTTTTTTGGATATTTGAAAAGAAATTGTCAAAGTGTATTGATAGAACACTATATACGTAGATTTAAAATCCATCCAACAATATAGAAAATAAAACAGGTCAAGCTTCTACTTTGATAAAGATCATAATAGGGTTTATCAACAGGCCTGAAAAGCCAAAAGCAGGTGCCTTAACATACGTACTAATTCTGAAGGTTTTGTAGAAAATGCATTTACCTTGACGAGACGAAATCCGAATTGGTTTTCTACATTTTTTACAAAGTTTTCTAATTATGCTATGATTGTGATGGAAAATGTATCATATCATAGTCGAAAAGTTGAAAAAATTCCTTTGTCATCAAGAAAATCTGACAGGAATGGTTACAAAACTAAAAATATTAAATTTATTTAAATATGAAGTGATATCAAGTTTTACACCTAATTTGGCAACATAAAGATGCACATAATTTGAATGTTGTCGATGTAGAGGCTAAAGAAACCAATAAAGTTGTGTAGTGGCTGCCCCATATCACTGCGAGTTAAATCCCATAGAGTTGATAGAGGCACAAATAAATCAGGTGGCAGCTAAAAACAAAACGAATCTTCTGATGTAGATTAACAGATTGAGTACTTTGTGTTTTTTGTTTCTGATTCAATGTAAATGTCAAGATGTACTTTGTCTTTAACTTATTATGTTGTATAAGCACCTCTTATGTATTTTTGTTTTATTTTTCAAACTTTATTATTAATTAAAATATAACAAATTTACAAAATAAAGATACTACTATTCATATGTTGTTTTTTTAACCCATATTAAAAAAAATTACAAAACTACAGTGTAGTATACAAAAATTACAACTGCTCTCATTTTTATTATAAAATTGTTGTACCCTACACACATTTAAGCGCCACTCTGTATTTAACTTAAATAAAAATTCTTGTTCTGCAAGGTATAAGTGGTAAGAGTAGATTTGAGTAGCCGTTTTTGAGAAATCTGGATTTATAAAAAAGGCGTCCTTTAAATTTTACAATAAAAATGGGAGCAGCTTTAAATATTTTACCCCACAAACCCCTCCTAACCAAATATTTTAAAAATACATTAATTATTAAAAAAATTATTTATGAAAAACTAAATTGAACTTTTAACACTCTGTATTTCTGAAATCATCTACTTTTTGACTGATATAAGTTGGGTTAAATCGTTATATTTAAGCCTCAGGAATATATGGTAGCATTTTTTCTGCAATATTATAAATTGTTAAATATTGCTTTTTTGGTGTTCTACTTAAAAAAAATACAACTTTATTACTAATTTTTTTTTTTTTAACTAAAAATTAATGAATTTCTAATCAAAATGATTAAAATATAATTAAATATTAAAGTAAATTTTATTTATTTGAAAATAAACCATAAATAGTCAAAAGCATAAAGTGTTATCACTGTGACATTTGGTGTGGCACCCTTTTCTAAACATTAAATTGCTATATGTAAAAGGACTTTCCAAACAAGTGTCAAAAATGTTCTCTAGATATAATGTAAAAATTGCTGGTAAACGAAACCTTATTTTTAAATTTTAAACCCAAACTCAAGAAAGCAACTTAACTAAATGTAGTTTATAAAATAGACTGCAAAGATTATAACTACACTTACACATATTAAACTCTGCGAATGTGTAAAAGATTTGTCAAACATGTATTTTAATTTAATCAACTAGTTGTAAGCTACCTACACACTATCACAAAATATGGGTTTCGTCCATGTTCATTTTAAAGTGTTTATGTTCCTAAATGATTTTTTAAATTTTAAAAAGCTGTGACTGCACCAGAAGATTCCGAAACATATGTCATGCTGAATTATTAAAAATATCTACCGATCATACTAAAGACATTTTATTTGTTTGTAAAAAATATATTAAATTGGGTGTAGGAAATCCTTTTGCTGACACAAAGTTACAAATTACCTTTTTTATGCCTTAATAATTTTTATTTAATTATTTGTCTATACAATAAATGATCATACAAAATTAAGATAGATATTATCCTACCTGCAAATAAACATTTAGTTTTCGAAAGGCTTGAAGGATGTCTCAAAAAAATATACCATCTGCTTTATATTATATAAAAATATGTTTTCAAGAAGACCAAAGACATTCTGATACACAATGTGTAATTTAAGCAACAATTATAAATCCTATCTACGAAAAAACAGGAGAATGATAAAAACCATTATTATTATTATAGTAAAAGCTGGTACCATTGCACTTTCTTGGACTTCTACAGGACTTAATAAGCTGTTGCCCACAAGTTTACACTTTCGACTGTTGAATATAACATCTTGTTAGTGGAGACAAAATTCGTATAGATTTGATTTATTTCATTTCAAAACACTTGTCTGCAAACATATCGTATCGTACTTCATAACTTTGCTACATTTTACCTGAAGAAAGAACCCTTATTTAATTAGGAAATCCATACAACTAATGGTAATCTTGTAGTTTAGTTTTAAGAAAAAATATTACAAATTAAACTATACCTATAAAGAAATATAAAAATAAACTTTATTTTTTTGTACCTTCCAAAATTCTTCATGTTAAATAAGCTTTTCTTCAACTACATATTTTTCAGTCCCTCCTAAATATGTTTTGTAATAGGTAGGTAATAATAGGTGCTTAATTTCATTTCAACAAATAGAACTGGCATACCTATTTTTCTAATTTTTCCATCAAATTGAAAAACCTACTATTTACTTTCTTTTCTGTTATTATAATAGATATATAATTTTCTAATCATATAATTAATTTCATAATCAATAATTAAAACTCTATGTTAAACTCAAAATGTAAATTATTTTGTATGGGAGACATTTTACTCACTCAATTTACTGAAATTGGGCGATTCTCTTCCCAACATACTGGTCCGAGTTGCGATATGCGACGAAGTAAGGAAAAAATAAAAGTACAACTAAAATACAATAATTATAAATCAAAAACGGAATGAGCACAATTTAGTGTCATCTTTATTCGGTGGTTATCTAAAACTTTGACTTCGATGAATTCATAACAAAGTTTTGAAATGTTTTTCTTGAAATGATACAAGACAAATTCAAATTTACCGCTAAAATGATATCTAGTTACTTTTTTAGTTATTTTTCCCTGTGTAAATAGGACTTTTCAATTCGCTCCTCTTAGTTTAAAAACAGAGTATAGACGCAGAAAACCTATTTTTTCAAAAGGACGGAGCACCTCCACATTATGCCTTGCCTGTACGAAATTGGCTTAATGAGACATTTCCAGATAAATGGATCGGAAGAAGGGTCGCTATAGAATGGCCAGCGAGATCACCCGACCTAACGCCACTTGACTTTTTTTTATTGGGACATCTAAAAACTGTGGTGTATAAAACTCAACCTCGCGATATTCCTGAACTTAGACGTAGAATAGTGGAGGAGTGTGAGCGGATTACAACAGATACGCTTCAAAAAGTGCGGGATGAATTCGAGCTGCGACTTTACCATTGCCTTGCCAACAATGGCGGACATTTTGAACATCTTAAGTACAATGTAATTCTTACGCAAATAAAATATTAATAATGTAAATACAATGTAAATAATAATTATTTTAATTTAAAAGGTTAAAATGGCATAACTTGGTGAAAAATTAATCCGATTTAAAAAAATAATGTTTTAAAAGATTGGAAAAAAAGAGACCTTTAAGAAGAGCTATCACATGATACCCCTTTCTATTTAAAATTTTAAAAGTGATATTCACCACCGCTTAGGGGATGAAACTGCACGGTTACAGATACTTGTAAAATGTCCCACCCCCCCCCGTAAATATAAATTAACGTGTTTTTTTGTTTTAAAGGTATTTTAAAAGTTATTTTGGGTGGCTAGTTTTGAAATGAAATCCCTGTATATGGTTAATAGATGGTCAAACGCATGTAGCTTTTAAAATTAATTTGGGAGGCTTCGCACAGCTGGATAAGGAACCAGAGAATTTTTTTATTGTTTTCTGGTTCCCTTTAGTATTTCTTTTTTCATACAAATAAATCATATTTAATATTAATATCAGTGGTACTATAGTTAAAAAAAAAACATAATTAACAAATTATTATAATGTATTAATTTTTATCAAAATTTAGTAATTATTTTTAATCATAAATATTTAAAAACATATATATTAAAGTAGCATTTTAATTAAATTATTTTAACTCTATTAATATCTCATTTTTATCAAAATTTTGTAAATAATTTTAAACGTAAATATTTAAAAAAAAGTAGCGCTTTTTTATAAACTAAAGACAAAAAAAAGTAAAGTATTTTATACCGAATCATTGTCGTTCCATAAATCTGCTATCCTTAAAAATCACGCACAATTGCAGCACCTACACAAAAAAAAATCAAAACGCAACCTTGACGTTTTCAGACTCGCTTTCATGGTACACGGGCGAAAAGAAGAAAACGAGGAAAGAAGAAACACCTCTTGGTTCTCACCTGTTCGCGCCGATCAGGTCTGCGTCCGCGGCAGGACTGAGTTTCGTGCTGATGGAATTTTGCCGAGAAGTTGGGTGGGATGCAGATACACCGGCCGCAGAAGGAGCCTTGTGGGTCTCGATTTTATTGGGTTCCTCCACGCTGGATACCCAGCGGCGAGCTGTCTCTGACGTAACGGCTCTCGAGTTTCGCAGGGGCGAAGAATCCAGTACGCTGTCGACGCTTCGCTGAAAAAAAAAATAAAATAAACGATACATTTTTTTTTTCTTTATTTATACAAGGTGAATTACAAGGAACTGTACATATTTAAAAAGGATTCAACTCAAGCGCTTCTACTTTACCAAATAATTTAGCAGAGCTGGGTAAAGTACCAAGCACCAAGCATTTTCGTATAGTTGGAGGTAAAGATATTCTTTCTTTTTCGGCAAAACAAAGGATATCGTATAAAAACACGTTTAACAACGACCCAGGGACAAACTATTAGCTGTATGTTACGCTTTAAGGGCAAACATGACGGGCGCTCCTCCGCCAAAAATCAATTTTACATTTGAGGCAGGTAAAAAAATTGTAGAAAAAAATGGTTCAGGCCAATCGTTGTAAAAATAAACCAACAATGACGCTAAACCGCGAAAAACTTATATTTTTAAAGAAAAACAACATAAATTTCAACTTTTTAACAAATTTAAATTTTTGGCTCTTTAGCGTCATTCTATAACAAATATCTTAACTATTTTCTAAATAACTTTTTTTCAAAAAGATTACCAATTTTAAAGAGGACCGAAGATTAACATAGTTTTTAATTCCGTAACTAATTCTATTAAAACAATGATACCAGTGAATATGGCAACGCTGCTAGTCTATGAAGCCCGTAGTTAAAAGGGTAGCTGCTGTTTAGTTAAATTTGTTAAAACCTGTGTCGAAAAATAAGTAGTTGTTTTTGAAGAGGTGCGAAATTATTGTGATCGTCTTAGTTTGTTGTTGAGGCGTTGTTAGGTTTTTGTTTAATTTAGTTTTTAGTTAATTTATGAAATGAAAAATTCTGGAAGGCAAAAATGCACAGCTGACAAATTTCTATTTTATTTGTTTGCTGCCAGAGTTGGTAAATCCTAGAGAAATACGACATGTGCCAATTAGGGAAAAGAGATTGTCAAGAATTTTGCCCGCTTAAAAAAATGTGTAATATACAGGGTGTTTCTAAATACATGCGACAAAATTCAGGAACTGATTGCTCGTATGAAATTAAGATGGGTCTTTCCTATAACAAAATTTCCTCAGCCCACCCCTTTTCGAGATATCACCCTTAAAAGGTGGTGACTAAAATTGAGTTTTTATTTTTTTTTCTAAAATTTCAGTAAAGCTAGAAACTTGAAATTCTGTAATCGCAAAGGACCAACCACGGGTATATTTTCAATATTTATGTTACATTATAGGGGGGTGAAATTAGCAACACTTACTTTATTTCATATCAAAACTTTTTTTCGAGATGAGCTGTTATGAAATCCTTGTTTTATTTAATTTTTTTTATTCTTGAATTTTTTTCCCAAAATCAATAGCGTCAGAGAAAAAAAATTAACTCCCTAATTTATCATTTTTTTAATAAATTGAGTGGAAAACAGTATTTTTTTTCTATGAAGGTATTGGTTTTGGGAATTTTTTTTTAAATAAAACATGTATTTCAAGTTACAAAATTATTTCATAAAACTTCATCTCGAAAAAAAGTTTTGATATGAAATAAAGTAAGGGTTGCAAATTTCACCCCCCTATAATGTAACAGGAATATTAAAAAAATAACCGTGGTTAGTCCTTTGCGAGTGCACGAAAATTACAGAATTTCAAGTTTCTAGCTTTACTGAACTTTTAAAAAAAAAAATAGAAACTCAATTTTAGTCACCACCTCTTAAGGGTGATATCTCGGAAAGGGGTGGGCTGAAGAAATTTTGTTATAGGAAACACCCATCTTAATTTCATACGAGCAATCACCTCCTGAAATTTGTCCCATTAATTTTGATTTTAATATACCGTTATGTATATCTTTCCTTAAATTTGGTTAATAATAAATTTCTGAAATACGAAAGATAGTTTTGGAAATACCCAAATGACTTCCAGTAACATCATCATGATAAATTTTAAGAATTTCAGAACGATTCCTATTAGGTACAACAATTTTCCAATTAGTTAAATTAAATATCAAGGGATTGTGAGAAAAAAAATGTTTATACAAGATTCTATTTTAAACTTTGAAAGAGGGATATTCCTTCTTTTAATGACGTATGATAGTTGAGGTTATGATAAAAAGATGTTCTCTTGTCAATAAAAATTGAAGAGTTTTGGGAGATATTCAGGGTTTAATAAATTAGCCCCTATAGATTTATTGTAACAATAATCCTCCATAGATAGACGACGATATATGATGGAGATTTTGATAGCACAATGTTAACTATTAAAAAAAATGTTTACAAATTGTCTAGTCCTAATTTATACCTTTTTGTCCATTTCTCTTCTGTCCATTTTAAATATTCGAGTAAAAATCCCTTTATTTTATCACTTTAAAAACTGTTAAATGTTTATTAACTTATTAATTTTAAATGGTGCTTTTTTTAATTTACTAAAAATATATCATTTGTGTGATACAAATTGATTAAATTACATAGATGCTTTTTTAAATTTACTTAAAATGTATAATTTATGTGATAAAAATATTCCTATATATGATTAAAGATGAAACTTTTGTTTCTGTAGTGCAGTGAAATTTTTATGTAGGCTGAGAAATCCTTTATCAGTGTATTTTGAATTTTTTTGTCTACAATACGTTGTTAGTTATTTTTATATTTTCTCTAGGTGAAGCTGACTAGGTTTTGTTTATTTAGTGATGAAAAGTATATTGAAAATATTTATTTTTGGAAAATTTACCTAACTTTTGGAATATCCTGTGTATATATTATAAAAAAATATATTTTAGTGAATTTTCATGAACTACAGGGTGATCATTAAGTACAAAAGTGTTATTCCTTACTCAAATCTTAATTTTTTTTTTTAATTAAATCTGATTATTTAACCTGCGCACGTTACGGGTAAAAGACTCTTCTTGCAATAAAAATTTAACACTAATTTTCCATTTACAGTTATTTAATATCCCTGTAATTAAGTCCTTTGGATGCACTTTTTCTAAGTTCTTCCTATGAGACACATATGGCATTTGAGTAAGAGGTGATTGTGTCCGAAATAACGAATAACGGTTCCAACCGTTACAATTTTTAATATATAGTAGATTTATTATATTTTCTTATTATGTTTATTTTGTGTATATTAATTTAATCTTAAAAAATTAAATTTTAAAATGTGTTTGGTGTTTTATTTATGACCTACAAATCTGTAAATTACAAATTTTTGAAAGCAAATATAGTTATGTAAATAAATGTACTTTATACATAGTATCATTATTTAGTATTCTAACTTTTGACAATTACACTTCTTATAAAAGCTAATCATCATATAATATATTATACATGGTGTCTGTAAAAGGTCTTTACAAAAACATACCACATATTCCTTATACCAAAATAAGTCGATTTAAGTAAAATTACCTTAGTATAAAAGTTGCTTCGTTTGGGCTCCAGAGGGCCTTGAAGTTACAATTTTTAAATGGTTTTTCCCATATAAATTGAAAACGGCATATGCGATTTTGCTGAAATTTGGTATATTGGTAGATTTTTATGTGGCAAAAAAATCGTATTAAAATTTTGTCCGATAATAATACATAGTCGTAGAACTTGATTTTTTAAATAATTGCACCTTTAAAAATTCTACGCCAATGGAAGAAAAGGAGTTTGAGTATGAAATTTAAATTGAACAACTCATTTACTTTAAAAAAGGTACTCTTGATAAGACTAGATTACTCTTATGGTTTTGACGAAATTTGCTTTTTAGTAATTTTAGAACATAAACAATAAATATTAAAATACAAACTTTGTCAAAACCATGAGAGTAAATCGAGTGTTATCAAGGATACTTTTTTGTAGTAAATGAGTACGCAATCCAAATTTTATACTCAAACCCCTTTGCTGCCATTGGCGTAGAATTTTTTAAGGTGAAATTATTTAAAAAATCAAGTTCTACGCCTATGTATTACTATCGGACAAAATTTTATACGATGAAAAACATAAAAATGTACTTTTTTCATATGTTCTTCAACACCTCTAATCGAGACTTTTAACAAAAATACTCGATTCTTGCCATGTACGATTTTTTGAGGAATATTAATTATTTGCCTGCAATACGTATACAAAAACATGTATTGTTGGTTTGCATAGTTTCATCTAAATAAAAATATTTTATGTTTTAACACTTAATCTCTTGTTAACGATTGAAAGTGTTCTATGTGACTCAATAATTAAAAAAACAAATGCGTGGTTTATTAATATGGCTGTACAATATACCAATGCAGAATATACCGATATGTTACTGACATTAGGATTTTGAGAAGGAAATGCTCGAGAGAGTGTCAGGGTGTACTCTGAAAGGTTTCCAAATCGTCGTGTACCTAGCCACCCAACTTTTGCTGCTGTTGAGAGACGTCTTCGGGAGACCGGTTCCTTTGCTCCCAACACTGTTGATAATGGAAGAGAACGTTTTGTAAGGATTCCTGAAGTTGAAGAAGACATTTTAGAACGTATTGAAGAAGATCCAGAATTAAGCACCAGACTAATTGGAAGGGAACTAGGAGTAAGTAAAGATGTCGTTTCATAAAGTGCTTAGAGAACAATTGCTATATCCATACCATAAGAAGCCAGTACAAGAATTATTAGTCCATGATCCTCAAATTCGTTTGGGTTTTTGTCGATTTGTTAATATGCAAACAGAAAGAGATCCAAACTTTGTCAAGAAGGTTCTCTTTACCGATGAAGCGGGTTTTACAAGAAGAAGTATAACTAATACCCATAATGAACATGTTTATGCCGTTGAAAATCCGCATGCAATAAAGGTAAACCATTTTCAGCACGAATTCAAAACTAATGTGTGGGCTGGAATAATTGGTAATTTCATTGTTGGTCCTGTCATACTTCCACGAAAATTAACTGGAGAAAATTATTTGGATTTTCTGCAAAATACGTTGCCAGAATTGTTAGAAGATTTACCTCTCCAACTTCGGAGAGATATGTGGTTTATGCAAGATGGAGTTTCACCACATTTTTCTTTAAACGTTAGAAAACACTTGAATGAACTATATCCACACAAATGGATAGGCACAGGTAATTACGCACCTGTAAACTGGCCACCACGTTCACCAGACCTAACACCGATGGATTACTTTTTATGGGGACATCTGAAATCCACAGTTTACAGGGAACCTGTAGAAAATGAGGAACAACTCTGGCAACGTATTCAAGATGCAATAAACAATCTTAGAGGTGATGAAGAAGTTATGGAAAGGATACATTTTAATTTTCTTCGACATATAAATCTTTGTATGCGTGAAAATGGTGAACATTTTGAACAATTTTTGTAAAATCTCTATTTTGATTATGTTGTAAATAAATATTTTTGTGAAACCTATACACTCTAAATTATTAAAACAGAAATTTAGCGAAAACCATGAGAGTAATCGAGTCTTATCAAGAGTACCTTTTTTAAAGTAAATGAGTTGCGCAATCTAAATTTCATACTTAAACTCTTTTTCTTCCATTGGCGTAGAATTTTTAAAGGTGCAATTATTTAAAAAATCAAGTTCTACGCCTATGTATTAATATCGGACAAAATTTTAATACTATTTTTTTTGATGCATAAAACTCTACCAATATACCAAATTTCAGCAAAATCGCATATGCCGTTTTAAATTTATATGGGAAAAACGATTTAAAAATTGTAACTTCAAGGCCCTCTGGAGCCCAAATGAAGCAACTTTGTACTAAGGTAATTTTACTTAAATCGACTTATTTTGGTCTAAGGAATATGTGGTAAGTTTTTGTAAAGACCTTTTATTATAATTATCTAATTTTCTTAACAATATATAAATTTCAATATTGTACAAATAGAAAGTTGTACTTAAATAAAAAATCAATTCTAGCATTAGTTTATTAGCAAAGAAACACAGCTTCCAAATTAAAGGGTTTCAAAATGGAACTATCTGATTTTCAAGAATAGATCAAATGTGAATTTATTTTTCATACCATTGAAATTTCACCATCCCTCCTCCAGTTTCCCATTTCTAGCTAAAACATAGATACTGAACTTTACATCAGATCTTGAACAAATTTATGCCTTGGTTTCTTTGAAATCTCTGTTGCGGTGAGCGGACAGTTCGTCGACCGTTGAGGACAGCGATTTTCACCCGAGGTGGTTTGTTAAAAAATATAGAAAATGAGACCTTCTCTGTCTGTACGTGCTGTTTATGTATTATGAATGTAAACGAAAGGTACTAAAATGGACGCAAATAAATTGTTTGCGTTGTTATTATTGTTGGAAGAGGAAGAACAAGAGGAACTGCCAATTGCAACCGTCAACGTTTCAAATAAGGCAGTGGATAAGTTGTTTTTGTTTCACGATACAGAAGGTGCCTTTAATATAACTGTGCAGCGGAGGCTTTTTGAAAATTTTAGACTTTCTACAGATCTTTTTGAATTCGTGTTGAGTTTTATAAAGGACGACATTTCCAAGAAACCTACAAATAAAGTCATAAAGTCATCTGTATGTGTGAAGTTGTCACTAATTGTTTTAAAAATAATAACAATATAATAATTTGTATTCACAAACTGTCCCCGCCAACGATTCCGCTGATACCAAACTCAACAGATATGAATCGACTAGTCGCGACAAATCAGCGGCATGGCGCCGTCCTGCTCAGCTAAGCGGATTCAAGAAAATCATTCCTATTTAAATACTCTGGTTGGATAAAATTGTCAAAACGCGACGGTCGACGGACTGTCCGCTCACCGCGACGGAGTGTTCAAAGAAACCAAGGCTTTATATGGAACCATTCCTTAGGTACCCCCTTTCTAAAAATCTCCGAGCAATTACTAATAAAAGGAGCGTGGAAACGAGTTTGTAGGCGAATGTTGTGTTAGCAACATCTGTAGAGGAAGTGAGGAAGCGGGCACAAGGGGGAAGGTAAACATCCTTCTTGTTCATTGGCGTATCATTTATCTATAAAAACACACAAACGTTTTAATTGTAAAAAAAAAACTAAAAATTTTGCTAATTTTACTATTTTTAAAATGAATACCGTCTTATGTGTGTCTAATGCAGGAAAAGAAACAAAATCACTGTAAAGGTCTAATTTTTTCAATTGAAGAATAAAACCTTGAAATCAATTTTATTATAAATACAGGAGCGACTAGTTTCGGCCTTACAGGAACATCTTCAGGCCTGTAATACAATAATCTTTAATTGTTATAATAGGTTGGTCACTTACGAATAACATTAAATAGTATAAACCACATAAATGGATCCATATTGTAACGTTACAGCATTATAGAATTAAAGCTGTGAATATAAAAGAGCAGTGCAAACGTAACTAAAAATAAGAAAACTGAGTACGGAATATACAAGAGAAGAGGTGAGAATGAGCAATTACGAATGCATTTAAATTGCTCGGGATAACAAATAAAGCTGATAATGTAGTGGTATAGTCCCCGTCAAAGAAGGTCTGGATATGTTAAAGAGGACGGCGTTTTCTCTGTAAATCTGGAGAATGTAAGGATGGAGGGAAGACGAATCTTGCCGCCTCAGGTGTAGATGGCTAGAAAAAGGAGCGTGTAGATGAAAGCTCCAGTAAATATCGTCACTTTCGTCTAATTTTTATTCTCACTCACTGTTTCGGCTTTATCTTCGAAATTCATTTTTAAAAGGAAATAAAAGTAATCATTCATACAAGCATATAATAAAACAACATGAATTCATTATATTTAATAACCTAATAAACGTTTGTTTCAATGAAAAAAACATATATGTGAGTATAAAAATATATAAATAGATAAGATTAATATCAAAATCAATTTGAAAATACAAGAGATAATAAAATGAAATGAATTAATACAAGTACAAATAGAAAGTTATTAACATACCTTCTAAAAGTAACACATTTTAGGTAGATAAATGTTTAAAGAGTTTATTCCTGAACATAAATAATCTAACGTTTTTCCCCTTTTTGATATTATGAGGGTTTTTGTAGTTGAAATGAAAATTATAATTTATTTTGGTCCTAATAAAAATTTAAACATAGGTTATCAAAGAGTAAAATTCATAATAGTTATCAAAAATTATCATTGGTTAAACTTCAAACAATAATTAGATTCTTAAACAAATTTCTAGTTTTTGTTTTGCAAAAGACTCTTTTGCCTTCTTCGGTTGCCTCTGCCACTTTTCTTTTAGTAGTTTCGAGGAGAATTTTCCTATGGAAACCAGTAGAACCATCAATTGGTTGGTAAAATTTTGATATTTTGAGTCTGGTAAGTCTTGTTAAACTTTCTTCTTAGGAAGCTATAACCTTATGGAGAATAAAAATTTAATGTTAGATCAAAAGCTCTTAATTGAGAATTATATTTGCAAATGCCGTTTTAATAATATTTTCAAAATTTCTTGGAATCGTTGTTAACAGAAACCTGCAAAAAATATATAATTTTATTCCTAAAATATAAGATATCACACAATGCACATTCGTATAATATCATTGTGCTAGAAAAATACTAGGTAGTTACTGAGACAATTTAAAAAAAGTATTTCGAGAAACTCAACTTTTATTGTCATCATTGTACTTGACTTTTTTATTGCTAAATTATTAATAATGTCATTTTGTGTAGTTCATTGTATAATATATATTATAAAAACCTATTGTCAATGTTAATGTGCCAAGTTTTTTTAATAATTATGTCCTAGTTATAGTAAAAACACATTTAAACACATTTTTAAAGTTTTCTGGATTTCTGCTTTAAATTATCGTACAATTGAACTGACTAATTGTGTGTTTAAGTAAAGGTATATCTCTTTTTTGTTATAACAGTCTTTGTATATTGTTTTAACTTTTTAGATAATCAGAGAAAACAGTAAGACATCTTAATATATCCTATTTCACCAACAAATATGTAGAATAATTAATCTCACATCAAACAAAAAAAGTAATTTTAGGATGTCCTAATAGGTTTTAACTTAAAAACTAAATCAAATGTATATTGCAACTGTGTTTAAATAAATGAATGTTTTTATACCTGACTATAGCACCAGATAAACATTTTTTTAGATCATAATGATCTGCATAACTCAAAATAGTCAAAATCCACATTATTTAAGTTGTTCTAGTATTGTTTTAGCATAACGATGTTAACTCCAATAATAATTATTCACATTTTTTTGGTTGTTTTTTAAGGAAATTAAAAAAAAAACATAAATAATGTGATATTCTTGTTTAGTTTTGTACTATATAATATAGTTCATTAGGTAGTGATTTAGAAGCAAATTATGTTCTATTTATAGAATAAAAAATCACTCTAAATATTTATACCTATTTATATTTTGGACAGGAAGACTATTTTATGTTTTTGGCTCTGAATACTTTTCTTAAGAATTTTAAAACCTTCCTTAGCTCTTTTGGGATATTCCATGCATATCTTAGAAGTTCATTTTGTTTAAACCTAAAACAAATTAAGTACAAAAAATGAACATTTAAGCAATACACAAAGTTAGTCTTTTAGATTAGTTAAAAAAAAGTGTCAACAAAAAAATAGCTATGCCTTTTTCCTTAAAAATTCTTTTTGAAAGAAACTTAAGTTTCTCTACTTACTTACTGTTTTGGTATTTTAGTAGCAGATGAATATAGTGTAGAAGTAGTGACAGGATTGATTATTATACTTCTTTCGTCGAAATTGCATTTTTCTTTAATATTTTCCTTCCCTGAGGTCTGTAATAAAAATGTTCATTAGCATAAAAAGTTATTCAGGTGGTCACTTGTTGAATTCCTATCTTTTGGAACCATGTATTTCTTTCTCATATCAAGAAAAGGAAACCTAAAAAAAATAACAATAAACTTTACAAAGATGTGATATTAAAATAATAATAAGTAATTAACCTTTACTATAATCATTATGAGACGGATGAAGACGAACTTAGCTGGAGTGTACTTGCTCTTAATTTTAATTTTTCGATAAGAAAATAAGAAAGTTTAATTGCAAATTAAAGGTGATTGCCTAATGCACCGCCTCTGATAATTAGGTTGTGTCTGTACTTACTTATGATATTATCTTGAAGAAGCATTTTCAATAGGCCTTTTACACATAAAGCATGTTTTCACCATATTATTAGAGATAATAAATCATAAATTTACATTTACAACCCTTACAACGTTATAAATAATAATATTTTTCGTAAAATACAAATAAGAAATTGACATGTGTCAGAAAGTGTCAGAACTGGCGCTCACAGAACACTTCTGGCGCTGTCAAACTTGGCAACGCTGATTAAATAAGCCAATTACAGAAGAGGTATTTTCCCCCTCGGGGGGAGTAGATGTTGCTAACAAAATTTAGCGCGGGGAAGGGGGGAAGACTCCCTCTAGTAGTAATTGCTCGGAGCTAAAAATAAAAAATCAGAAATCGGACAATGTAGTAAAGAATTATCGCTGAATATACATAAGAAAATACATTTCGATGAATTGAGAACCTCCTCCTTTTTTTAAGTCTGTTAAAAATAAAAAATAGTCGTTTTAATCTGTCAGATTAAAACAAGAAAACCGACAATTCCGAAGCAGAAGCGGATGAATAAAACACACCTATTAAAAATATTGCGCCAAGATGTAGGCAACACGTAATAAGGGTTCAAAATGGCGGAGTTTTCTATCTTCTTTTAAAAGGCACTCAGAAAGCTGCGCAGTGCGTCCATTCTCCGTATAGTAAAAGAAAATCAAAGTATGTGACTGGGACCCAGTTAGAGCTAACGGAAAGGATCTGGACCACGGCATGGCGCTAACTTCCCAATGTGAACTAGCTTGGATTTACTTCCCGCTGACAGCTGAATGCGGTATATCCTTCGAGCATATATATTTCATAGAATCCGCATTCAACAGAGTTTTTTTGGGTTATGCGGGGAAATAGGTAGACACTATTTTCAGTGTCGCATCATTTTTACGGGGTTTGTAATTAATATAATTAATAAATTTGATACATACCTTTAAAATACTTTAAATTATGCACATATTTTATAAACTTGCATTATTTAAATAGGTATCTAGTAATAGTAAATTATTATTATTTATTATTATTATTATTATTATTTGTGTTGGATATATCTGATTTTTTTTTTCAAACATCAGAAATTGTATAACGGAAAAATGAAGGTTGAAATAATAGGCAATAAAAAAGATAAACAGCTTATATTTAATAAAAAATATAAATAAATAGTAGGTATATATTGTACACACAATATTTAAGATATCTATGTGTACAAGAATTACAATAAAAGAATTTTTTTAAGAATTTATGTTTAATAGACTACTAAATAATATACTACAAATAGAACTCAAGCTAATACTTAGGTACTTAGGTACATTTGAACTGCCTGCCGTTAACAAATGAAGTGAAGTGAAGCTTAATTTTTATTGGAAAACTGTATTATGCTTTGATTATTTCTTAATGACTAGGAGTACGAATAAAAGAAGCTTAAAATGACTTTTTTATTAAAAAACTCACATTAGGCTTAGCTTATTTCTTAACAACTAGCAGTCTACTTATTAAAAAACAGTTATATTTGATAAAAAATAATTATTGTCAATTTTTGTGGTTTATAAAAAATATAGGTAGTAATAGGTAAGTATTTGAAAATAAAATGTATGTTGTATTAAAAAGTACTTAGTTACTTATATGTTTTCTTATTCTATATTTTCTTTTTCTGCAACAGAGGCTTCATGGTTCAGACCATCACTGAAAAATTAAAAATTTTAAATGACTAACCCACCAGAAAAGTGCAGGGTTCTTTACCTTTTACATTCATCTTCTTCTGGAGCCTCAGTAAATCCTGATGGCAGTGCACCTGGAATTAATCTAGTTCTTCCTCCGCATCCAGTTTTTGACATAAATATATATCCATAAAAATGATTGGAACATAAAACATCACTATTTGAAATGTTTTCTGGTTACAATATGTTTCACTAAATGCGTTTTTCGGCAGGATTAGTTGGAAACCTACAAAAAAAACAAAAATTACTGATTTAACATCTTTAACATTATCATGATAAAATGACTTAAAAACGAAAAGCTTGTTTATATTGAAAAATCATGATTAATTTAAAACAATATTCCTCATACATAATACAACTTCTTTAAATTTATTTGGAGTGAGGGTAGCCATATGTGAGTAGTAGGGATTAAGTGTAAGGGTTAAAGAAAAGGTGCTTTATTTCTCACAAGTCAATTTAATTGGCGACCGGTTTCGAAGTTGTCACTTCATCATCAGGCACACCTTGACTAATTCCATAAAGGAAGCGCTACAAAAAGTTTAAAAGTTTAAAAGTTTAAATTGACTTGTGAGAAATAAAGGACCTTTTCTTTAACCCTTACACTTAATCTTTAAATTTAATTCACTAAATTTACCATTTATTTTAAATTTATGTTTAACGGCCTTTTTCATAAAATGTAGGTACTTATGTTTCTTTAAAAAAATGGTAAAGACGCTAATGGTTACTTACTTGTAAAATGACCTTGGCGATACCTTTTTGTATTTCTATTTAAAACTTACACAAACTATTACCATTGTTAAAATTTGTATCACTAAAGTAATAAAATACAAAAAATCACTTATAAACTATAAAAATAAGGTAGAAATTGACAAAAATCAAAAATCAAATGACAGTTCTAACCTTTTCGAACGATTTGACATGCCAAGCAAAACGAAACAGACCAATGGGAATGCTGGACAGTATTTTTCCCCCCTGTGCTAAAACAAAGCCCATTTGGACGATGGCTCTAGTAATATATGCTCGAAGGGTATATCAGGTCGTTGATTTTTCTTAAGGACGGCGTAGGGGCTTTCCCAGTTCCGTTGCGATTTCTGGTCAAATCCTCCTGTCACCTCTCTCAAAATGTGTCCCTGTGGCACGCCTGTCGATTCTAGCTTCCGCTTTATCGCTTTTGGCTTCCAGTCGTTCCCGAGCGAATCCGTAGACATTTTTCCTGCCATTGCATACATCACATTTTTTACACCAATCCGCTACATCCCGTCAGCAATTGACCCAATAAAATCTTTCCCGAACTCGTGCCAGTGTTCTTTTAGTACCAAAATGTCCTCCCAAACGGCTACAATGAAGTTCCTCCAACACACTTTTGACATGTGATTTTGGCAGTACCACTTGGCTAACTACATGTACTCCATCAGTGCTTTGGGTTGGGGAATAGCATTACTATTGGCCTCCTCACTTTCCTGGGATTTAATTTTTCTTATTTTTGCGCGAGAAGATCTGGATAGGAGTTTTACCGCTTTATATTCCTGAGCTGCAATCAGTTTCTCCCTCAGCGTCTTGTGATGTCGTAGACGAAGAACTTGCTGCATTTCCACATCTTGTAGTCCATCAATGAATGCTTGTATTCCGAGTTGTTCTTGGAAATTTTTCGGCACCTGTGGATAGGCCAGATGAATCAACCTTCTTATATCAGCCTCAAATTCCTGTGGACTCTCATTATGTTTCTGACTACGAACCTTTAGCTGGCTTTGGAATATAGAATAGAATAGAATTTTATTTGTCATAAGTATTATACATAGAAAACAAAACACAATTTTTTAATGTATAAGTACTAAGAGACTAGTCAATTTAAAATTAAAACAATATAATACAGATTAATTGCAATACATACACTTAAACTAACACAATAATATATTAGAGATAACAATTAAGGATTAAAATTAAGGAATTCCTCCACACTGTAAAATACATTTGTTGCTAAAAATACTTTAAGTTTATTCTTAAACTGTTTTATTTTGTCTATTTCGGGACTATTATTTTTATCTATTATGCTACTGAATTTATTATAGCATTTAATTCCAATATACTTGGGTGAGTGTTGAGCAATTTCTAGGCGTGAGAAAGGTTGACGTATGTTAGTTTTTTGTCTAGTGTTATATGAATGTATGTTTTCGTTTTTGTTAAGAGTATGTTCATTTTCTTGCACAAGTCCATAATAAAGAAGCTTTAATACATCAAAAGTCACAGTTTCTCTTAAGTTTCTAATAACATAGCAATGGGAGCATATTTTTTTAGTTACATTATCTATGTGAGCTTCCCACTTTAGCTTAGGGTCTAATGTAATTCCCAAAAATTTAACATTTTCACTATTTTGTATAGATTTACCATTAATATGTAAGTACGGTTCAAGATTTGGGGTGGTATTCTTGGGTAGAAAACGCATGAAGTTAGTTTTTGATACATTCAATGCCAGACCATTTTCTCTAGAATATTTGTTAAATTCAAAAGATGCATTATTGCTGCTTTGCACAAGGTGTTCAAATTGATGATCCGCCATAAGAATGTTTGTATCATCAGCATATTGGATAATCTGATGAGGACTGGTACAAAATTTATTGATATCACTAACAAATATTATAAAAAATACTGGCCCTAGTATTGATCCCTGCGGTACTCCCATTGTATATTTGAGAGGAGTTGATTTCTTGTTATCAGTTATAACTACTTGTGTTCTGTTTGATAAGTAAGATTTAGCCCAATCGTAAGGTTTTCCCCGTATTCCCATACCTTCTATTTTAAGTAACAAGAGATTATGATCCACCGTGTCAAATGCACGGCTCAGGTCATAGAAAAGTGCCAAAGTATTTTTCTTATCATTTAATGCACTATAATTAAAATCCAAACAAGCTGCCATAGCACTGGCAGTAGATTTTTTACTGCGGAATCCATTTTGAATTGCTGGTAGTAATTTAAAATGTTCAAGATAGTTTATAAGCCTTATAGAATACGCAGATTCAAAAATGTTTGTAATTTGACATGGAATACAGATTAAACGATAATTGTTTATATCACTTTATTTTTATAGATAGGAATTCCTTTAGACTGTTTTAATTCCGGAAAAACTCCGAATTTAAAAGATTCATTAATCAAATGAGCTAAAGGTTCAGCAATGTGAGTGGCTACTGATCTTATGATTTTGCCGTTTATTTCATCAATTCCCTCAGCCGATTTCAAGGTGGTTTTATGGATAATAGAGATTACCTCTTCCGGTGTTGTTGGAAAGAGGAAGAAACTTATATGGAAGTTGTCTATTTTCATATTATAGTCAGGAATAGTGTTAGTTTGATTTACATTTATAAAATAATTATTAATAAAATTAGCTTTTTCTACATTTTTTTCAGTTTCAATTGCATTTAGTGATTTATTTTTAATTTTACCCTGATTTTCGTTTATTATATTCCAGCTCTCTTTCATACGGTTGCTGCTATTTTGGATTCGATTGCTGTTTTTCTCTTTTAAATATTTTTCTGTTATAATTCTTTCTTAAATTTTTTATAGCGTTCAGTATAATATGGGTTATCTATTTCCTTTCTCAACCTATTCATCTCGCACAGATGGTTATGTAATTCTTTTATTTGAGGTGAGAACAGATTCTTATGTTTCTGTGGTTTGATTTTTTTCTTAACTTTTGTGAATGTTATATCATAATAATATGTAAAATTTGTTGCAAATGCTGCTGGCCATATATTGTCTCCAAAGCTTGGACGAGAGATGAATAACTGGGTTCCTCTTGAGGAAGTAACTGTAAAACGGTTGCTGCCTGACCTCGCAGTGACACTATTAATGAAGCCGCCATCTCTTTCTCGGTCCATCAATTGGCTCTAGCTGCAGCTTCAAATTGGAGTCAATATGATTCCCATGTTGTCTCACCGTCAAACGTGGGTGGTTTAAGGGTCTTGCTAGTATAGTTTTGTGAAACTGGGATTCGAATGTGGCTTGGTTTGGTTATGGATAAAGACAAGGTAATAGTGTTTGCAGCTTCAATGCTGTTTACTTAAGTTTGGCTGTAAATTCTTTTTTCTAACTCAGCCATTTTAGCTCTAATTTACCTTTTCAACTCTACTTTAGCCTGTTCTTGTTGTTCTAAATTAGCTTTCAAATTGTCCTGCTATTTCTCTAAATTAGCTTTTAGATGCTCTTGTTGTTGTTCCAACAAATCTATTCTAATTTTAAGCTGACTGCTTGAAGGTTTCCTGGATTTGTAGCAAACCGTTCATAATTTCTACCTCAGCTTTCCTACGCCTTTCCTTTTCCTCCTTTCCTTCCTTCCTACGCTTTTCCTTTTCCTCCTTTTCTTTCTTCCTACGCCTTTCCTTTTCCTCCTCTTCTTCCTTCCTACGCCTTTCCTTTTCCTCCTCTTGCCTTTCCTTTCCTCTTCTCGCCTTACTCTCTCCTCTTCCATCTTGAAAAACCATGCTGGTGGTCCTGAAGTATCCATGCTTGCGCTCAGTGGATCTAGTATTTACCATGAACTTTTACTTTATATCCCACCGCTGTAACCAATGTTACGCTGGTTTTTGGTATCACAATAGACCTTTTCATCATGTGATGAGCGCAAGCGCAGCCACCATGTTGAAATAGCGGTAATTCAAAAGTTTCGTACTGTTTTGATCGACAATGGCTGGGAAAGCAATGTTATCTCTACAGAAAAATTAATCATTAGAAAAAATCGTTGTTAGTGAATAACTTTTTTATAATTCTGTGGAAGCGCATAGTTGTAGGCAGTTGAAAAGGGGGTTGAAGTGTCTTGGATGTTTGTTACAAAGGAACAAAGTGGACTAATTGAGAGGTTAGGTGTATCAATACTTTTTAACTCTGTAAAAAATTAATGAAAACAAATAATAATTATAACTTTATTCTAATTAATTATGCCAACCAACTATTACTACTTGCAAAAACACTTTAATTAGCATGAAAGTTAATCACGAGTATAATTAATAAAATAAATTATTTATTATTTTGAGGATCAACATGACATTTTTAATCATTTAATGTGTATACCGAAGTAGTATTTAATATTAAAAAAATATTGTTTAATACCACATGCGAATTTTCTTCTGTTGGACCACTTTCTCCATGAAAATGCAGTGAAATATAAGTATCTTTAGTAACATCATTAATCCATCGAAAACCGTTGTCACTTCGACCATATTTTTTCACACTTACTGCACATTTCGAATATCATTTAATATGGATTTTGTCTGATAATTGTTTACGATATTGCAGTTAAGGCTTTGGAAAATTTATAAAATAATATCTATTGCCTTTGAATGATTTATACCGTGTGTCACTTTTACATAATAACACTGTTTTGTTATTCCTTTCCGTACAGATAACATAATTATAATTGATTGTGAAAATGTATTTTTCAATTAAGACACTAAACTTATTATTACTTTACTTTTTTCTTCCTTTTTTTAAATGAATATAGACTTAAATTAATATTTATCAATTATAACTTTTTTTCGCGTAAGCATTTTAACATAGGTACTTGTTTACTCCGAGCAAGAGCTTGTTTACAAAAACAGTACGAAAAAGATGGCTGAAACTGACGCATGCGCACAAAAAAAAAACTGACGCAACAACTTTAACTGATAACATTAACGTTTAACGTCTATCAAAAAACTGAAAACTCTGACGTCAGGTCGTCGCCTTATATAGCTTGCCTCTCCTTCTGGAAAGAACTCAAACAATCTGGACTTTTCTTTGACAAGGAATGACATTTCGAGACTTTTCGGGAATATTCTATCTTCTTCATTTACTCGTACCTCAGGGCTGGTATATCTAAGGGGGTCGCGACATAGACCCATTAAATGGATGAGGGGGTGACTGAGGCTAGGGGGGGAAATAGTAGTCAGCTTAAGTTGGCAACACTTTTCTGATGTTCGTTTGAACGAGCATCGTGCATAATAATGTCAATATGGTACAAGTGGTATGAACCACTGTTTTCCTCGTAGTCGTAGTTCAATGTCGAATTAAAACTAAAAACATTTTGTACTTTTTTATATACCAAATTATGCAATTTGTTTCCACTTTATTTTAAAGTTACATGAATAGGTACATGCGTTTGTGCTGTGGTAAATAAGTGTTCATGTGAAAATTATATCTTAAACTACATTGTGATTGCACTCATCTCGAAACTGAATGCTGTAAATCCAGGATTTAAATCTTTCATAGTGTTGCTTGGGATAAATTGTAAAAAAAGTGTTGGACAAAACGTTTACAACCTAAAATTGCATGAAAAACATGAGAGAAGAAGGAATTTTACCTTTATGACGTTCTCTTTCAACATTTTTAAGTGACTTTGTGGTTTGGTGAATGGACTGTTACCACAGTCAAAAGATTCAAAGTAAAAAAAGTGACCAAGTTCTAATAAGAATACATAAGTTGAATATGAAAATGTAATTACTTGATTTAAATGTGATTTAATTAAGAGTTACATAGATGTTTCATATAAACAAAGTGCTGTAAAATGTTAATAAATGCAAATAAACCATTAATAAAGAGAAATTAGTTATCATCAATAAGATATTTTGTAGTAGCTGGTCTCTATAAATAATAAACTTGAAAGACTGAATTAGTAGTCACTTTTACACTAGAAGTAAAAACAAAAAAATGTGTGGTTGAGACTAATTTGTGTATTTAATAAAAACATATAAGCAGGTGTTATTTGAAATGTTTTAGTTTAATAATCTTTATAAATTGTGGGTACATTTGATCCGAATCTTGCAAATACTATAAAATGCATATGCTTCTATATGGTTAGTATTGGAGTAGAATCACAAAAGTTTTGAATAAAAATATATTCTTTAAATACAATATTCACTAGATATGCTAATTTTGATAATTTTCTATTTGAAACCATACATGTTTTCTATTATAGTTTTCATACGTTTATAATTCTGGAGATACCGGAATATTTTGCTTGATTACTAAACTTTGGATGTCCAAAATGGACTCCTATGTCGCGACCCCCTTAGATATACCAGCCCTGCTCGTACCTTTACTTATGATGACCGCAGCACGATACAGGGTGCTGCGTAATATTATGTAGTTCTGTAGAAAGGGCGAGATTGGGCTCATCAAAATGAGTTTTTCCATGGTGACAAAGGGGAACAGAAAATGTAAAGTAAGTACAAGAAAAATAGTTTTAGTTTATACAAAAGGGTCAAAATATATTTAAATACTGTTTGTTGCCTTAAACCAATTGTTACACAAATCACAGATTTTTAATAGAGCACTAAAAGGGCAGTTAAATAAGTATTTTCTCTTTTTCTAGTGCCTATTGGAACCTTTTCTTTATTTAAGCCATTTTATTTATTTTGAGAAATTATATTCATGTGTAAAACATTTTTTCTCTGAACAGACTGTCCTTGCTTCTGTCTGTTAAATAATATGAACTGATGTCGAAGAAAGATAGGAATAGTGTTAAAATTAATGTTTAAAAGAAAAATAGGTATGAATGTTGAAAATTAAACCTGTTTACTGTGTAGGTATATTGATTCTTAAAAGTAATTACTTACATTGAGCACAAGATCCATTGAAACACCTGGTATTTCATTGAGTGAGGATGATTAACCTATTTTTTGAACCGTAGCAGTAAAGGTTAAGCCTTAATTTTATTTTTTACTTTATTTGTAAATAATTTTTGAAAAAATACCATCAAATAAACTTTATCACTCGTGATCACTCGTGATCAGCTCGTAATCAGTTAGTTATGAGTTCATTATCTAACGTTCTTGCAACCGGCTGTAAAACTAAATTTATTAGCATGGTTAGTTTTTATCGGTTGACAATACAAAATCTGTCTACTTTGACAGATACAAATCACGATACACAAATCGTGATAAAAATAATACATCGCGAAGTTTCATCAATATTCCGTAATTTTTGCATTTTTTCTTTGAAAACTTATTTTCTTTATATTCAAACGAAAAGATTGAATCGGATAATGATGATCCATGAAGCGTAGCTCAAATATTTTGTTTTCAACTCAATCTCTGAATCCAATTATGTAAAAGAAGCAAGTGCGAAACGGTAAATAAAAAATATCCACTAGAAATAAATTCTCGTGTGGCATTCGATGGAATAATTTCCAAACATCAAAGCGTCAAAGGCGTTCGATGAACAAGTAAATAAAAAAAGGTTCGAAAAAAATTATGGATCTAAACCAATCTTCCTCGAAGGTAAATATCGCCATAAATTTTAAATTCTTGTTTAAAATTGCCTGATAGACTATTGTGGCATTCACGTATCACACGTTCAAGGACCTGCTTAAAATTAATAGTAGTTAATAGTATATAACGTAACAAGAGTTGTAAGTAAAAAACTTACGTACTATACTTTTTATATGCCCACTTATTTTCTTCTATTAAGAGCAATCCAGTCCCTTCTGACATCACACCGCACGGATCTCACGACCGCCCCTTAAAGTATTTGGAACCTTGTTCGCTACATAAATTTGGCAATGTTGTGTGTCATGCGCTGAAGAATAATCATATTGGGTAGAGTCCGATTACAATTCAGGTATAATTCGTTGGCTATCGCCGCCTACTGGGAGTTAGTGGCTTAATAATATTATAGGAATGTAAGAATACTATTTTTAAAACAAAAAACTCAAATATTTTTTATTTATTGATAGTTATAGATGATATACAGGGTGTCCCGAAATTAGACACTCATATTTTAACAGCATAATCTACATCCTAAAATAGTAGTAAAAGTTCATATAAACATAGGTCCGAAAACTTTTCTTTTCCGAGATATAGGGTGTTAAAGGTGAAGTCCTGATACCACACTTTTGTAAATATTTTCTAAACGTTTAAAGATAATTAGGTAAAATTTGTTACAAATACTTACCTTCTTACGCTTCATTTATTGGACTTAACCCCAGTTATTGATCTTCTTAGGTGGGTAAATTAGGGGGAGCTTAGGGTAAAATTGCCGTGTGTGTCTGTGTATCTATATCCACCATAACTCATAAACCGATACACAGAAAAACACTAAATTTTAAACTTAAGCTTTATTTCAGCGTTAAATGAAATGATTAGATTTTGAGAAGAGTCGGAACATCTGGGGGGTACTTTATAGGTGGTCATTTTTATATTTTATGGAATATATCTGTTATTTACATTTGGAGGAGAAAATTCTTTAAATAAAACTTACTTCTTATATTATTATATATAATTTTTGTTCCATACAAAATTTTTCTAAAATGTTCCGAATTCGAGAAATTTGACAAAATGTAAAAATAATTATTTTTTATAAAAAATTTTCAAATAAAAGTTGTTTGAAATATAATTCTCTATAATTTTTATTCTATACATAATTTCTCTAAAATAAACTGTATTCGAGGTATTTGAGAAAATGTGTAAATTTTGAATTTTGAAGAAAACTCAAAAACGGATAAAGAAAAAAACATTAAATTTTAAACTTAAGTTTTATTTCGACCTGACGTGAAATGATTAGATTTTGGACAAAGTCGGAACATCTGGGGGGTACTTTATGGGAGGCCACTTTTATATTCTATTGAATATATCTGTTATTTATGTTTGGAGAATAAAATTGTTTAAATAAAAGTTACTTCTAATATTATTATCAATAATTTTTGGCTTGTCAAAATTTCCTGAAATGGTCCGTATTCGAGAAATTTGACAAAATGTGCAAAAATTCTGATTTTTATAAAAATTGTTGAACTAAAAGTTGTTTGCGATATCGATCTCTATAATTTTTGTCTATACATGATTTTTCTAAAATGGACCGTAATGGAAAAATTGTAGAAAAATTGCTAAATTTAAATTTTTCAGTATTTTCGTTTACAATGAATAACTATAGAAAAATGTTTCGAGGTAGATGTATGTGGAAAATGTTTATATTTAGTTTATCCTCTAAACATTTATAGAGGTACTGCAATAAGTTGTAGAAAATAACCAGAAAAAGCCTATAATAACTACATAGGAATGTCATGTGTTGGACACATCAGATTTTTTGACTATAAAATTTGGAAAACCAATATTTTCTGTATAATAAAGCTACATTTGTTGCATCTCGCTAGGACGCGCCATTTTCAAGAGAAAAGCATGTTACCTCATTTGAAAGTGTAAGCAATAATTAGTAGGTCTATAGAATTAGAAATTTTATTTTTTTTAACTTTGAAAAACCGGTAACTAAAGAAATTTTAGAAAATATTTACAAAAATGTTTCATCTGGACTTCACTTGTAACACCCTGTATCTCGAAAATGAAACGTTTTCAGACCTATGTGTATATAAACTTTTACTTCGTCGCAATATTTTTTTTAATTATTTTTTTTATGTATGTTCAGCCATAATTCTTTAACACGGTGTCCGATTTCAATGATTCTTTTTTTGGTAGTAAGGAAGTACCTCAGGGGTGATCCTATATAAATTTGGTTAAGATGTGGTGACAGCATCTGCACGTTTTTAAATTCGGTTTTTTTTAATTTTTAATTTCTAATACTTGTAGGATGTAGATTACGCTGTTAAAATATGACCGTCTAATTTCGGGACACCCTGTATATTGGAAATTCGAAATAATAATTATGACGTAGCGGTGTTCATCTAATTGTAATCGGACCCTAGGTATATGGATACGAAAAATGATGAATTGGAGATAGGTAGGTAAATTGTATTTATTGTATTAAAGGAACAACAAATAAGGGTACAATTAAATAAGTATATTAATATAACAATGTTTTAAAGTCTGTATTAAAAATTTTTTTTTCACAAAGATTATTAAATTAAAAAAATAACTATTAAAACACGAAATGGTAATTTTTTCTCTTTTACAACACAAAATATACAATACTGTTGAATCAAAATTTTCTCTTGGCAGCAGGTGGTTTTTGTGACGCGACAATTATGATGCTTTGCATCTCATGAATTAAAGCTAATTCTCTTTCAATCTTAAGGTGATCATACCCCTTATAATTTTCGGATAAGAATATTTCAAAATATTTAAATTTTGGCAAAATAAATTAGGCAATAATATCTATAATATACATATATTTTAATGTTTTAATTCCTTCCAGTTTACCAAAAAAACTAAAAGGGCTTTAATTTTGAAATATCATAATAAAAATAAATGCATTCCTCGACAGCGCTATTCTTAATATAATCCCCAAATTTAAGCTCCTAATGTCTTGTTAATGATTTCTTAAAATTCGCCAAAATTAGTGGCTAAAACGCTTCGTTAAGTGCTATCTTCTGGTGTAAATTACTGCAAGAAACGAATAATGATAGAGTGTACGATACGATAGTTACAAGCGCGTTACACCCGAAGGCAGCACATAACGAGACGTTTTACCTGTGCTATGAGTAATGGACCCCAATGAAACAGGAAAACCCCCATGAAGCAGTTCAACGTCGGTAGCCCATTTAAGAGGATAGCCTTAGATATTGTTGGACCATTCCTCATGACCGAGAATGGTAATAAATACATGATGGTGGTTGTGGATTATTTCCGGATCAAAACCCTTACTTTCTAGTGCTTCCTTAAGACGTTCTGTCAGCTCTGCTTTCTTCTCTGTCGTCTCCAGATCACGAACTTCTAGTTCTCGACGCAGCTCAGACACTTTTAAATCACTCAGTTTTTTAGCCAATATTGTCCACTATTTATTTACAGTTCCGCCAATGTAACGATAGTTTAGTTTATTTAGAGTTTATTTATTTAAAACACACTATTTACAATTTATTTATGATGTACTAATTAATTTATATAATACGCAGGCACTAACTCACAATTCTTATTTATTTATTACAGTTTAACTTTTAAATAGCGCAAGACAAGAAAACGCAGGACAAAATGGCGCAAAGACAAAAAACACGTAACGAACAAGATATCTATTTTTAATTAATAAAATTCATTGAAATAATGCGTAACAAATTCTGTTTCAACAACGCTTTTGCAGAGAATGTATGAGTGTAGCTCCGTCTCTTTCACATTTTAGGATCCGACCTATTTTAGCTCGAAACAATTTCGCACGGAACAAATTTGCTGCGACAAATTTACCTAACCTATTGCAGCCTGGAGTCATGGCAGGTTGCTGTATATATCTCCTAGCCGCACAGGTAAGGTAAATTATTAACAATTTTTTAATTTTTCAAATTTTATGTCAAAGTTTTAACTGGAATATTTTGACATCCGCTTCCATGTTCTGTGCCATTTTGTCCTGCGCTATTCTGTCCTGCGAAATGTTGTTCTGCGCTATTTTGTCCTACGTTATTCTGTCCTGCGCAAGTTTCTCCTGCGCTAATTTGTCTTTTCGCTATTTTCTTTAGCGCTATTTTGTCCTTGCGCTTTTTTGTCTTTGCGCTATTATGTACTGCGCTATTTTATCTGCGCCATTTTGTCCTGCGCTGTTTTGTCATGAAGCCCTGAAACTAGAAGACATCTTCTCTCGTTAGAATTTAAAGGTGATCTCATGGAAGTAATAGGAGTAGCTAAGTTGGATGATTATTTGAGAACAACTAAGGAGACCGATGCAAATCAGTTAAAGCCATATAGCGTTCAAGTGAAAATTTAAAGCAGATGCCTAAATCAATGATACCACATAAGACTTTAAAGTTCAAAAGGAGAAGAGTGACCTCAGTTCATCCTCTTGTTATAATTTCTTAGTGTTTAATTTGAATTCGACGCTAATGACCATATCTTTCGCAGAAGAGAAAGAGAAAGAGGATGAAGACCTTAAATTTGCTCAATTATTTCCCAGGTATGTATTCCTGTTCAATTAGAGACTGAATAGAAACTATAAAATGAGACGTATTTTAAATGATAAGTGCATGAGGTATGTGTCATGGAAGAAATACCCTCATGTCCATTGATACGTGCATCATAGATTTAATAATAAAGTTTACTTTTTTGCCTTTTTTCATTGGATATACTATTTCGTTATTAGCAACTATGTCTCAGGTGTTCCATTTTGAACTACCAAACCTTGGTGGCACCTATTTACAAGTGTTTTGAGCCCAGAACTGATTAATTTCAACTTTGATCCTTTAATTTTATTATCTGTTGACGGGACTCTGTACCCTTTTGGTAAGAAACCTATTTTTGTTGGCAGGATTTTATCCAACAGGCGTTTACCCTAAAGCGCTCTAATTCCAATGTTACTGAGGTTATTACTGTCTTCTATTTTAACTTCTACCTTAAAACAATATACGGTGAAGTTAAAACTGTGGTAAAAGTTTTGCATGTCAGAGAGAACAGATTCCTTCATAGTTGATATGTTCAAGATCTTTTAAATTTCTTCACTGACGGTTACAGGAGGGTTCAACATACGGTTCATATTATAATAACTAGAGGACAGCACTTTCATTGATTTTGTCACTTTGACACTTTTAAGACCTTCTCTATCAAAGTATAACTCAACTTAAAACCCATTTAAATACTGAATACCTTCAGGGATTAGCGCTCCAATAAAGAATTATCAGAAAAATTTGTGACATTATAGTACCATTATTTACTGTGTAAAGAATGCAAAACTTTAGCTTTATTAAATTAGAGATAATTTTCAAAAACTGATAAGGTCTAGTCATCAGGTAGAAACAGATTCCAATTATGTTTGCCCCTCTCTTTCAGACCTTAAGTCGGTTGTTAAAGCGAACGAATTTTAGATATTATTAGATCCACGGTAGATGGTTAAGTAAATTTTTCATAGGTATGAACCTCAATAATAAACATTTATCATTTTATTATGGGCTAATTGCTATTAAACACCAAACCATTCGAATGTAAATTTTAATCCAGCACAAATAATAAATACTGCCATTGTTTATGTTGTACAGTTGGGCCTTAATTAGCTTTATCTGTAAATAATTTATTGATAAAACCGGTCGATTCTTTTATTTTTTTATGCGCATCAGTTGGTCAAATCGCGGTATTTCTGTTTGTTCGATTTTTTAAATGTGATTAATTCGCCATACAATAAGTGTAATAGCGATATTAACGCCAGATAAAACCTTTATTTCATTATCTTTATTTACACTACGCTTCCTTTTAAATTTAAATATGAATGCATCTCTTAATGCCTGGTTTACCGTTGTTGAGTATATTACACTATTTTTTGCATATACGTTTTCGCTGATTAAATTTTGTAAAATGTTTTATTAAATTTAATTATTTTAAAACAATATTCGTATAGTATCAGGGACGTCGCTAGGTCAATTAGACCAATGTGATAGGGTGAATTTTGTGGCACATTAGTCTGGTACTCAAATTGTTATTGGGTGAATTGTATTAGTCATTATGTGACATTTGGAGGCCCTGTAAACAGAGCTGGCAGAGTACTGAATGAAAGTACACATGAATACTTCACAATGAGTAGCTCCACAAAGTACTTATAAGTATCTGATGAGTACTTAAAGCACTCAACGGTTGAGTGCCAACTGAATGCGACTCGGAGTGGTGGATAGGAGAATTGCTAGGTTTTCTCTGGTTAGTGGTAGACATAAGTAGAGTACGAGAGCCTAAAAACCCTAAAAAATTTTTGCAAAAGCTACCTCCGCGAACCAACTCCCTCAATCTAAGGTGTAAGGTAACGTGCCGACGAATAAACTGTCGCAGGAGCAGATGCGGCAACAAATGCTCCCCTGAGGGAACCCTCTTATATATAGCATTTCCAGCATATGCGGGGCTTTACGTCGGTCAACCTTTCCTTCCCTAGCTACTCGTGGGAATCATATGAATACATAAATACAAAAACAAGAACCCAAAGAGGCTGGACGTCAACGCTCACCTTCAGCAAAGGAGACTGGACGACAGAGTCCAACTCCGACGCAGAAGGCTGGACAACGATGATCGCCTCAAAAAAGGAGGATGGACACAGTAGTTCACCTCCAACTAACAGGCTCCGCAGAAGCAAGAGAATCTGTGGATCTCAAACAAAGAGGAGGTAGAAAGATAATTTCCCTCACTCAAAACTAAACAAAAGCAGCTTAATCAAGTCCTTAGGCAGCAATGCTAGTTCTGCCTCTACAAGAGGCCCAAGAACACGACGCAACTAGGGACAAGAAAAGCCCGCGTTCTCAGAATAGAACAAATAGAAGAGCCGGAAGTGGCAGGTACGATTCATATCTATACTGAAGTTTCTAAAACAAAACAAGGCTCAGAATGTGGAATATACTTTAGATCCTTAAACCTACATATACAATGGGCTGTGAGCAATAGTGCCAGTGTAGTTCAAACAGAGCTAACAGGGATTCTCATAGTAGAAAAAGAAATCGCCAGAAACAATATCCCTCGAAGGAACATGCTTATCTACATAGATAGCAGACAACCACTACTCACCCTGAACAGACCCCTAATCTCCCAGACAGCACAAGTCAATCCATTGGATGTCCATCGGAAGTCCATTCATGGACATATCGGCTGTCCAAAAGAATGTCCAGCATTTTACCAAAGGAAATCCAATGGACTTCCACTAGACTATACAAATGTCCCACTCCTAGACGTCCATTTGGACTCCATGAAAGGTCCCTATATGGACTCTTCTTGTATTGCTTTTGGACAATTTATGGACATCTGACGGACATCACCACCTATATTAATATGAAATAAAATAATTGCAACAATAGACTTATTTTTAATGTCATAAATAATATCAAGCATGTATTAGTTTTATATGCACTCCTTTCTGTTGACCTTCTCAGCCATTTTCTTAAGGCTATTTCACTTATTTTTTAGGCAGCACCATTGTCACTCTCAGCAGCAACTAAAAAAAAAACATTACATTTTATACGAATATTGAAACTTAAATCAATCGTTTAATAAACGCCTGATCAGGCAAAAGTGATAGTTAGAAATGTAAAGTTTTTAGATAAAATAATATTAGCTAATATGAAAATATGCATTGACTAATGTACTTTACCCCTATACTTACATATAAACAAAAAACTGCTCATTGTTTCTTTAAATTACCATTTTACTTTCATGCCATCATATTATGTGAAATCTTTCATGAGGGTATTAGAAATTATGGAAACAAACCATCTATATAATAAATAAAATGTTTCAACTGGGAAAATTTCCTACAGCTCTTAAATTATCAATCGTTACACCTATATTTAAAAATGGAGATAAGTCTGAAATGGACAATTACAGACCTGTGTCCCTCATATCAAATATTGCTAAAATTGTTAAAAAAATAATAAAAATTAGGCTAACAAACTTTTTGAAAAACATAACATATTATCAAACTCGCAATTTGGCTTCAGACAAAAAATGTCAACCCAGGATGCAATTAAGTGCTTAACAAAAAATATCTATGAAAAATTAGACAAAAATAAACCATCAATTGGAGTATTTATTGATTTAGCAAAGGCTTTTGACACTGTAGACCATAGCCTGCTTCAATCATCTTCAGAAGACATAGGAGTGAGAGGCACTGCTAATGATTTGTTTGCAAGCTACTTAACAGGTAGAAAACAAAAAGTAAAAATCAAGCAGGATCTAAGTAGTGAACAAACTATCATGTGTGGTGTCCCTCAGGGAACAGTGTTGGGTCCAGTGTTATTTATAATTTACCTAAACAATTTGTTTTTATTAGAAGAAGACAACAAAGTAATTAGCTTTGCAGACGACACGGTAATATTTTATACAGCTGAAAATTGGTTTGAACTAAAACAAAAGGCTGAGGTCCATTTATCCGAAATTAAAAATTGGTTCGATCACAGACTACTTTCAATGAATTTCAAAAAAACTTTGTATATACCTTTTAGTTCTCTAGACTCATCTCTTCCAAATTTTAAGTTAACAGTCCAAAACACAATTCAAATTCAACCTGCAAACCAAATAAAATATCTAGGTATTTTCATTGATAGTATGCTAAAATGGAACGTACATATTGATTTTTTAGAAAAGAAACTTAGATCAATTCTATATAGGTACAAACAGATCTCAGAGATACTGGATATTAAACAAAAAATTATAGTATACCAAAGTATAGTTGAACCGCATATTAGATATGGTATTTTAGGATGGGGCGGTGTTACTAGAACTCACCTAAATTCTTTGGAAATTCTTCAAAGAAGATTTTTACGTATTATTTTAAATAGAGAGGCTTTGTGTGCAAGTGATCAACTATATAAAGATACAAATATATTAGACTGTCGTCAGCTATTCTTTCTTCAAGCATGCAATACTCAGTTTATGACGAAACATTCCCTCAAAACTGGAACACATAAGTACGGCACAAGACAAAGGGAGGACATTATCTTGCCTTTTATGTTCAAGTATATAGGACAAGGAAGTTTTAATTATCTGGGTCCTAAAGTTTTAAATTTGTTTCTAAAAAATACAGATAATGTAAATACAAAAAACTTGAAAAAAAAAATTCAATAAGTTCTGATGCAACTACCGCGACAAGAAATAAAAAAATTGTTAGATTAGGAATAAAATAGGAAAAAAAGAAAAACACAAAAAATAAAAAAAAAACAACAATCTAAACGTATAAAAAAAAACGCAAAAAAAATTAAAGAAATCATCCAACAAATAGTATATTTCTTACAATTGTTTTTGATTTGTTTTAATTAATTTTTAAATTGTTTTTAATTTGATTTTAATTTTAGTTTTTAGTTTTAGTTTTAATATGTTTTTAATCATTAATCTATATATGTCTGTTTATTTTATTATATTATGCAAAAGCATGCTTACACACAGACATTTTATGTCTCGTAAGTTTTCTTTTATTCACATAGGTACCATTAATTTTCTTTTGTATCACAAGTTTTATAAGTATGTATTTATTGTTTTTATGTGAATAAATTATTATTATTATTATTATTATTATTATTATTATATCTTTTTATAAGTTCGTCATGTCCTTGTCCCTGGTTTTGGTAACTGCTGAATCTAAAACTGCAATAAAAATATGTATTTGTGAACATAAAAGAGAAATAACTTATGAAACCACTTTCAATGCATTATTTCTTAAACATTACAAAACGATTCTATTTTATTTAATAAAAGTAAAACTTACAGCTTCTTTAAAAATATTTGTATTTTCTAAATAGCCTTCTACTTCTGCTAACGTCTCATGCAGTACAAATAGAAACTTTTCTTCTGCTTTGAGTTTTCTCCCCTCTTAGTTACAATAATAATTGTGTTGACATCATCTCGAATTTGCAGCATATTAGTTAGCTTTTAGTAAAGCCATTTTCTCAAATAGGTAGGTACATAATTTGACAGAAGGTCTAAAAGAAAGGGATTCTTTGAATGTAAATCGAAAATATAAGGTTTAAAACATAATTGATAGGTTATATTAGTTTCTCGATTAGTTTAAAACAAACGATTTTCTTTTTAATTTTTAGATTTTTAAATAATTTAATTAATAATTATACTTATTTTCTTACCAGATAAACGTCTATACTATGTGCTACATATAGGCTGTTTTCTTCTTAACCTCTTCTTTTCTTCTTCGAGTCTGGCTTGAGTGACCTTTTACTTTTCTATCTTGTCAACAGAGGCGAGAGGAGAGGAAAATTATTTGATTTATTTTAATTAAAACCCAGTAGTAAATAACTAAATTATGCAAGAAGAATTATAATAATTTATTATAAGTCATTTTTATAGTGTCCATCATGGACATCCATTGGACTTCTGAATGGGTATATCCATTGGATAACGGAAAACGGATGTCCAATGAATATCCATATGAAGTTCATGGAAATCCAGGACATTTTTTGGACAAAATATGTACGTCGTGTGCTATCTGGGCTACTTAGGCTTACTACTAGAATGTCACGAAGCTTTGGCCAAAGTATCTATCAACAATGTGGTCACCTTAAGATGGATTAAAGGTCACATCACATCGAAAGGTAACCGTCTTGCTGATTTGCTAGCCAAGAAAGCAGCCAACCAAATACTTTTTCGACCGTTCTCTTTTATTGGCCTGACAAAATCGGTAGTAACAGACCTAATTAAAGAACATTCCCTTGTGCAATTTAAGAAAAGATAGGATAAAAAGAAACTGCAGAGATACAGAGAACACTCAAAGCAAATGAATACTGCAAATTTTAAAGAATACCCGAGGAAAATCGAGTAACGAATATGATTATTTTTGAATTAATTCTAGTTAGTAATTTAAGATTAGAAAAAGTAATAATTATAATGATAGTAACGACAAGCGAAAACGTGAGTATTACTTATCTTCATTCAATTGGCATTTACCAAATTTTGCATTTCAATTTTAAAGTAAAATAATAAAGGTATTAGGTAGAGGTACAGGTAGAGAATACTACAGTTATACAGGGTGTTTCAAAAAGGTATGTCATAAATTTTTCCTCAGATAGATTACCAAAAAAAATAAGTGGATTTGGCTATATTTACCTATATCAAAAACTGGCTCCCAACAAAGTTACATTCAGAGAAATGTTTTTTTTTTTTGTAAAAAGTTTGCTGATGCGATTTTCTTTTAAATTTTTGCCAGTGCTGTATATTTAAAGGCTCAATATTCTAAGGAGCAAAAAATGTATAACGGCCCCTTTAAAAAAAGTTGGGGATTTGGGTACCTTTTAACCCACCCGTATTTATTTTTTTTGACATAAAGAAACTTGTTTTATCGATATTAAAATCGAAAAGAACTATGAATTTTTAATTTTTTTTTATAGCAAAATAAACTTTGTATCTTTCTTAGTTAACGAGCTATTTACAATTTTTTAACTGCATTTCTAGAGCAATTTGTCCGTCCTGGACTTAACATATGAACAAAACTAAGAGTAGGTCAGGAGTTATTGTACAAAAAACGCATATAAAAATCAGTGGTATGCCTAGGGCTGTGCTTCAATCGCCCTTGCAAAAACTACCTCTTTTATTTATATTTTTGTAAAAAAGGAATTTATATTATTGGATTGGCGCTATAAAAATGGTGTGCTCTTCGTTCTCATGGGTTCACCATGCCACTGATAAAAATACACGTTAGTTGGGAAATGTATTTATTAAACTTAATATTAATTAAAAAAATTATTTTTTTAATTAAACAATTTACAAAAAATTAACAATTAAAAATAAACACTTGACAATAATTATTATACATATTTCATAAACTATTTAATTTAGTATGTGTTCAACATGTCCTTCTCCTTCTTGAATACAAAAATATAAATACAAGAGATAGTATTTGCAGGGGCGGCTCAAGCACAGCCCTAGGCACACCACTGATTTTTATATGCGTTTTTGTACAATAACTCCTGACCTACTCTTAGTTTTGTTGAGATGGTACGTCCAGAACGGACGAATTGCTTTAAAAAAAATTAAAAATTCGTAGTTCTTTTTGATTTTAAGATCGATAGAAGAAGTTTCTTCATGTCAAATAAAATACGGGGGTTGTTAAAAGATACCCAGCCCCCAACTTTTTTTAAGGGGGTTGCTTTAATTTTTTTTTCGCCTTAGAATATTGGGCCTTCAAATCTATAGCACTGACAAAATATTCAAAGAAAAAATCGCAACAGCAAACTTTTTAGAAAAAAAAAATCGTTTTTTTGAATGTTAGTTTAACGCCCTGTAACTTTGTTAGAAGCAAGTTTTTGATATAGGTAAATATAGCCAAATCCACTTATTTTTTGGTAATCTATCTGAGGAAGAATTTATATCACTCTGTATATTTTAACACACGTATATGCGTCGGTACACGTACTCGTCAGATGTACAAATCAGAAGTACTGAATACTCTAAAATGTAAAGTACTCGAATTTTTTTGAGTATTGACTCCCATCGGGACGAAAATACTCACAAGTACCAATTAGTGAGTACTTTGAGTAAAATTGAATACAACCAGTGGCGGCTCGGCGTAATTTGAAATGGGTGTTCACTTTTTCCAATACTTTTATCATTTTTGTAAGTTTGGTCCAAAACTTTGTACAAGAGCCAATATCGCTGTTTTTTTTTATAATTTGAGTTTGTATTAAATGTAGTTATTATCAACATCATACTATTTTCAAGCACTATAACTATTATAAATAAATATAGTTAGTGTGATATTTGTTTTGTTTTTAATACATTGAAAACCACCTATAAACATTATTAGTAAGTAAACTGACTTTTGTTCATGATTTGAGATTATTTTTAATTATATATATAAGGTTATGTAGAAAGCTTGACATTGATTTTTGTGTAAAAAATATTATATAAAACTTTACCTACCATTTTCAGTTTTCGGTTACAACGTCTCTAAAGTTCCAAGTGATTCCGGTGTCACACTGGAATTTAGAGATGGATATTGGCAAATCTGTAAGTGTTAAGTAGGTACATTTACGTTATTACTACTCATCTCTAAATTCGCGCTATATAACCGAACCCCAAGTAGACGGAATGACAGTTTACTTGATTTGGTAGTGTTGTTATATACCAGATTTGTCTAAAAAATGTACCAGATTCCTTAAATGTACCAAATTTTTCGAATTCTATTTGTAGTGACATCTAATTTATTGAAAAGAAAAAAAGGGGATTTTTATAGATAACGAACCCAAACAAGGAACACAATATATTTTACACGTGAACACTGCCTCAAGCAGAATGTACTACATCTAGTACAATTGTGAATTGTACTAGACTGACAACACTGGTTTGACAACCTTGTTTGTGAGCGGCGCGCCAATTAATGTGTTCCTTTGACGTTTGAAGGATATGTTGGCGTGTTGTTTTCTCTTTTTAACTTTATGTATTCGCCAAATCATCTCACTCATGTTAGGCTCACTCATCATAATGCGCCACAGACACAGTATACTTAGGTATTCTGTGCCACAGAGACGCGATCAACCAGAAAGCAATGATGTACCAAAAAATATAGATTAACACGTATGAAAATAAAAATATTAAAATAAAATTTATATTTTTATGTTATTTATGTAATTATAAAATAATGTGTTTTTATGAAATTTAATTGGGTGTTCACTACACAAATGAACCAATGGAGAAACCGCCCCTGAATACAACTAAGTATAATTTTGAATATAAATTTACTCTATTACTGTCCAGCTCTGCCTGCAAGTTCACACGTAACAAAAAAAGTTATTTTGGTCACCTTATGAAAAATTATCCAATCATTCTTTATCGAAATAAATGTCTGCGGTTATGATCGAGCACCTTAAAGGGACGGATATGAGATAAGGCCTCCAGGCTCTTGTTCATATTCTATTGTCGTCAATTTCACCAACAATGTATTCAGAACTCCCGCTCTATAATATCAGAAAGCTATTTCCATTACAAACTTCTCGGTAGTATTATGAATCGATTTTCCTTCAGGTCCGATTATGGTTATGCTGGATATTTGTTTGGCTGTAATTAGTTTATTATACAGAACGTTCCATCATTCAACAAAACTAATAATAATAATAAACGAATCTAGAGTATTTTTAATACAAGCTCCGAAAATCTCTACAAATTTTGAAAAGATGACAGCTATCAGCATTTTACTACACATTCTTGTCTATTATTATGAAACCGTATTATAGTGGGTTCATTATAATTATTATATTATAGTCTATTTTTATGTATGAGAGAGTATTAAAATAATAAAGCGTTCGTAATCCATAGGCGTACCACTTCTTTTAGTAGACAATTAAAATATTTTTTGAAGTTATTCCTCGAGTATACACTTATATTTTCACCTAATTAACCTGCTTATAACTTCTAAACAGCTGAAGGTAAAAAAGTGCAATTTTTTCTAAAATGTTTTATTTTTCCACAAGGTATGTTAAGAACATTGTGTCAAACGGGTTATGTAGGTATAAGGGTTTAAACTTTGACTTTTAAACAACGTTACGTTCATAAATAATAATTTTAATATAAAAACTACTTTTTACCTACAAATCCAAATCAGAATCGAAATCAGAAGATGATCTGTCGTAACCAATATTTACAATGAGTGGCTCGACCATTTCATCAGTAATATTGTCCAACTTCCACATTTTCTCTTCTTCTTTAATCGTATGATTTACTGCTTTTTCCCAGTTTTCAGGCTTCACATTATTTATAGCCTCCAAAAACAACTGTTTAACATCACTCATTTTAAAAGAATTACTTTTTCTTGAAACTTCTCCCTATATCTGTGCCCATATCAGTTCAATCGGGTTTACTTCGCAATGATATGGTGGTGATCTAACCACCGTCATCCCACGATTTTTTGCAATTTCATATATTTTTAATTTCTCTTTATGAAGGGAACACAAATGATACAGTTCTTTTCTCACAGAACCAGGATGGAACTTAATATTCTTTGAATTTAGCCAATTCTGTAAATCTTTTTTTAACCTCTTGGTTGTGGGCATTTTTTCTCTAAGTCTCGAGTGATAACTTGCATTATCCATTACTATTATACAGTTCTGAGGAAGAAGATCTATAATTTGTTCGAACCACTCTTTTAAGACATCAGCATTCATGTCCTCATGGTAGTCACCGGTACTAGTAGATTCAAAAGTCAATAAACCACCTTTAACAAAACCGTTTGAACTACCGATGTGTACTATTATTAGTCTGCGCCCCTTTCCTGATGGTGGATTTAAACCAGTAGATAAATTATTTAAAAAAGCCTGTCTTCGACTTGTAACAGTTTCATCTTGCCAAAATTTATTTGGTTTATGTCCCTCGTTGATCCATATTTTATCTAAATAAAATATATTTCTTCTTTGATTTCTCATTTCTTTTATAGTCCTTAATTAATTTCTTCTCCATACTACAATATCGCTTCTTTCTATTAAAATAGACTTTCTGGAATGCTTTTTCCATAGAAAACCTATTTCTTTTAAAAGTTTCCATAGTGTGCTTCGACTCATTTCAGGGTAATCCTTATCATCTCGAACCGTGGTAAGAACTTTGTCTATTGTCGGAAATTCTTTTCTAAAGAAGAACGCATGCACTTTCCTTCGAAGTGTTTCTTTCAAAAGATTTTCTAATTGAAATTTTGGTTTTCCTTGAACTTTACGTGCTGTTTGAAACTCGCCACATTTATCTTCTTTAACAACTCTGTAAATCGTAGATTTCCCAACACCAAGCGTACTACTAACTAATTCCACTGTGTCATCAACACTTTTACATAAATGTTTGTCTGTAAATGATTTAAAACAATTAAATATTAATGTTTTTTCATTAACTGCTAAAGGACCGATTTTTTGTCGTTTTGTCAATAAATGGCGAAAAAGTTATAAAATTATATGTTCTTTTACTTTATGGATGCCACTGTCTCCCTTTTTAAATTAACTTTCTATATACGAAGTTTTTATTTCCTTTTTTTGCTTTCTGACTGTTAAAAATGTAAGGTGCGCCAATCGATTACGAATTTCATTACCTATTTATAAATAGAGTGTCGTTTCATGTGATATTTGTAAGACCTGGAACGTGTCAGAAACTGCCAGCAATATTTTGTGTGAACTTAAATTCAGTTATATAATATGTATATCAAAAGTAGTTTTAATAAACTATTTTTGTGAATATTGTGTATATGTCTGCAATAGATATCACAGGTTTTATTATATGTATTTTAGTGAATATTTTCAGTTATTCATAAATGATGAGGATGTCTCCAGAGATTGCGAAGCACAAGTTAAAAGTTATGTAATGTTTTAATTATGTATAATTATTCCAATAGGTTATTTACCAATGAATAGTGGAACAACAGTGCCCTGGTTTATCTTCCAGTAGTTATATGCTCGTTTCAAAGATTAAGCCATTCACATCTTAGTGCATGCCAAATTAAGGTGAAACCGCGAAAAGCTCATTATATAAGGGACCCACATTTACTTGTTAATTCTAGAGCGAATAGAGCTTCGACCGGAAACCGAAGAAGTGCTTTTATTAGATCAAAACTAATCGATGTCGGCTATAAAAATAATAATAGCCGATATAATCCAACGAAACTAAATACAAGCCATGAATTGAATTTCCAATCAGACAACACATATGCTATCTTAAGATTGCTGTTAGTTGTCACTGTATCACTATCTGTCACTCGTAGGTGCACTTGAGTGTAGACGCGTTGACTATTTTATTCGAGAGAACAATTCCGAAACAATACTTGGGTTGCCATGGTGAAGCTAGAGAAAATTTTATTGTCAAATGTTTAATTTTCCGGTTTCTTCGATGTTTTAATTGAGATTTTTTTTAATTGATTATAAATTGATTTAAAGTATGTAACGATTCAATTAAACAATAATAATAAAAGTCAACACATCTAAGATGCTGTATTATATAGTTGTTCGATTTTTACTGCTAGTAATTAGTTTTATTTAGGAAACAAAAGAATCAATCAGTAAGGCAAAAACATTTAAGTAAAAGGTTCCGCATCATTTTGCTCTAAGATACATTCTGCTCTATCAATTAAAAATAAGTATCTTAGCAAAGTTACATATAATACTAATGGGTTTTTAATTCAACATTTAACATCATTTTTGTTGTCTTTTTTAAGAACTGTAACTCATGAAAATACTGAATTGGCCAATGAAATGTTTCGTTTAATGTTAGAACGAAGGTTTTTAACCGTATTTAATGTATCTAATGACTGAGTGGATAGTGATTGATTGCAAATCATCCAAACACCCTATATATCACCAAATATTATATTTTTCTTTCCTATAATATTTTTATTCAGTCGATCAAATAAAAAACAACTATTCCTTGATATTTGGCTAGATAAGAGTTATATGTACAAAAATAATTGATTGCCACTTACGCTTACTATTGAACTCCTCTTCGAATCCTTATCCGTCGACTTCTGCTGTAAATGTCTACTCAAAGCGAACATCTCAGCCAAACGGGATCGCGTTTTCGAGGGCGGCGGATTAATCGGAGCCACTTGCTGAGAATTCCTTTTCCTCATCGGAAACACTAGATGTTCGATATCCGGAGTGTAACTGAAATTAAAAACAATTTAATATGTAATAAATATTTGTTTTTTGGTCGAAAATAAATAATTTAGATTAGAGATATACAGTGAGGATGTATAGGTTGGACTAAATTCGATATATCGCTGTCTTCATATAGTATTTAAAAAAAATGGTTTCACAGGTCCATTTTTATTTTCAACTGTACGTCTTACGCTAAAATTGGATGTACTAATGACGTTTACATGGCCTCGTGATTTTTTTTAAATAGGACAACATAAAGTTCTCTTCATTTTTAAATTCTTCAATAATAGACGAGTACAAAAATATATGTAATACCTATAGCCCAAAGTCATTGGTTTGTAAATTAGAGACAAATATTATATCAGAAATTTTGATTCTACACTGAGAAAAACGCTTCAGTAAGAAAGCGTTACTACTAAAAACTTTACTGTGGCTGTAAAACTTTTTACTGCTACTGTTAGTTTGTCTAACAACTATTAGATGTATTACTAGAACTGTAAACGTTTTACATTCCAAATTCTTACCGTGGCAGTAATATTTTTTTACTGCTCCAGTTAGAAATAGAATTACTATTATTTGTATTACCATCACAGTAAACCTTTCTTACTGAATCAGTAATTTTTATTACCACCGCAGTTAGACCTTTACTAGTAACATTTTTATAACTACCACCGTAAAACTAGCAAACTAAATCTGCAAAATAGTAATATTTTTCTAACAACCGCAGTAAAACAGGTAAACAATAAATGTACCAAACCGTTACAATTAATGGCGAAGAATTTGCCGAAGTCGTTTCTGGCTTGAATTATTGAGCGATCTTCGACCATATCGTCTTGCACAGCGTTGAGTTGAGTTCCAGCCACAGGTCGCGAAGTGCGTGGTTTCTATCTGGGGGGTATATTGAATATGGGGACGTGCCAGTATTGTGCATTATTAAGAGAATGGGGGTTTCCGGACCTAGTTAATAGTCTTGTAGGTAAATAATTCGATATAATATATTTATGCATAGATTACCAGAGAGCTAAATATAGAACCTGTGGCCATTTTGATTTATACATTAGTAAAAAAGGTGGGAAATGCATAATGCATAAATGCTTTTATTTCGGATTGAGGATTAGCCATACAGTCTAGGATTTTTTAAACTGCACCGGAGCACATTCAGTATCAAACATTTAATATTTCCAAGAGAAAGTTTTTAAATTAAAATTTATGAAAAAGGGGGGTTTCTTAAAAAATAAAATTTTGAAAAGTATTTAAATGTGCTTTGAAATGGTCAAATCAGAACGTTATCCAATTCGCTTCTGTAAAACCAGCTCAACAAGAAACTTTTTATTTTTAGATGAGGGCATTGATGTTAATTCCTTTCAGTTACTAAATGAAGAAAGCATAAAGCATCTTATTCCAAAAATGGGTATACGCTTATATTTTAAGAATAAATTCGAGGAATTTTGTACGACCAAAGAAAATACCATTGTTTTATTATCAAAATTTGACATTTATATCTTGAATGGTTTTCGAGTAAACTTCTGTCCCCGGAACTTTGGATTAAAAATAAACCGATTACACCCTTGTGGCGACATCATAGCACCACATAGTCTTACCTTTAGTTTTGACTTTTACGTCGATTTATTTTAAGGTTTCTTAGTCGAGACGTAGTAATCACATCGTTTGTTAGTAATTTTCGTAATTTTCTGCTTAATTACAAAAAGCTTTAGTGAACTCTTGTTCAATTAGCTTCATTTTACCCCTTCCGAGTCCGTTGCAGTTGATAGTTTCCCAGTTCCTACCGAAAGTAACCGCCCACAACCTAAGAAGCAAGACAGCGCCAGCCCAAAATGGCGGTTGATAAGCCGCCTGGGCAGCCGCCTGGAGAACCGCCTGATATCCCCAATCCCAATCACCTAACAAAACAAAAAGTCTTGTACTCAAATACCGACGTAGGCCCGTTTAAAGTCTATGTACAAGGAAAAGACAAGAATATTGGTAACCTTCATATCCTTAGCATAGCCAAAACTGTGTTCAACCTTAAACTTAAAGAAATTATTAAGATTACCCGCAAAGGAAAAAATCGCATTGGAGCCACCTTTTTGAATTACAGTGCTGCAAATAAATTTATTAATGATAAGGACTGGGATTCAGTTGGTTACGAAGTATTTATCCCTTCACATAATGTGTCCTGCAAAGGTATTGTCAGACATGTTCTAAAATCTCTTACCGATGACGAAATACAAGATGCCATAAACACTCAACTGGCTTTTTGCAAGCTCCTAAATGTTAAAAGACTTAACAGACGAGTAGTTGAAGAAGGACAGGAACCAAATTATATTCCAACTGGAACGATTTGTGTAACATTCTCTGGAAAAATTATACCAAAAGAAATAACTATATATGGCCTACCAATGAAAGTAACTCCTTATATAAGCCCTGTTCTTCAATGCCAACAATGCCTCTTATATGGTCATAATATTAAGCAATGCCGCAGCAATGCAAAATGCAAAATTTGCGGAAAAATCCACGAAATCGGTACAGAAACTTGTAATAAGTTTTGTATCCATTGTAAAAATAATGAACACTCTTCTAAAGACAAAAAATGTCCTGAATACAGCAGACAAAAAGACATCAAAGAATTAATGTCATTTTCAAATATCTCATATTATGAAGCAAGTCAGATGACTCCAAGAAAAATTAATACTATGTACGTGCGTAATATAAATGACTTCCCTACTTTAAATAACGATTCTCTAAATACCAATTCTATTAACATTCACGAAAGAAGAACAGCTCTCATTAATACTTCACAGAGACATAATACCTACAGTCAAATAACTCGATCATCGACTATTAAACGTAGAAGACCTGAAGAAAGAAGTTTCGATAAAAAAGCACTCGACGACTGCCTCATAAATCCTAATGGTAGAATTCCAGAACCAAAGCCTTCTACATCCAACGTCAATAGAAGAGATTTGGGGAAAAAACGTGAATCTGATATTGTTCAGGCTATATCTGTCTTATCTCAATCCCACAGGGAGCTCGTTATGACATTTATTGGTAACATAATTAATAATACGCACTCTTCTGTTAGTAATAGTAATGTTTCAACAACAAATATTTTAGGTTCCCAAGAACCTTCTTCCCAAATTAGTAATAACCCTGTATCACATGATAATGTTGGTGGAATGGATTACTCCGATCAGGAGGATCTCTAATCCAACCAAACATTTATATTTTGTCTGGTTATCATTACTCCATTAACCATTATTCAATGGAATATTAGATCATACAATGTGAATGTTGACAATCTTAAAGTTCTAATTATGGAACACAATCCTGATATTATATTACTTAACGAAACATGGCTCACTGATAAATATACCTTAAAATGTAGAGGTTATCAAATACTTAGAGATGATAGATTTGATGGATATGGCGGAATTGCTATACTAATCAGAAACAGTATAGACTTCTTCCAGACAACTGTTAATAATTGCTTTGATCAAAATATCCAAACCCAACTCTTATTCTTACCTCATTATAATCTAAATTTGATTAATATATATTGTCCTGCAGATAACCTAATTACTAAAAGGAATTTTATAAAATTTATCCAAAAAATAAATAAACCCTTATTAATAATGGGTGATCTAAATTGCAACCATACTGTATGGGGGAGTAGCTCTAACAGCTTCAATGGTAAAAATATTTTCGAAGCTTTAGATGATCTTGATTTAATATTCCTCAATGACGGCTCTCCTACTCGTACTTCTCCTCCTGGAGGAAGTAATTCTGTAGTTGATGTATCCCTTATATCTTCTGAAATAGCATCTAAATGCACCTGGGAGGTTATTTCTGATCATGGATCAAGTGATCACTTCCCCACAATGTGTAAAATTGGTATGGGTCCATGTACCATTCCATTGCCCACTAAAAAGAGAAATTTCCATAAAGCTGATTGGTCCTCTTATCATCGCAACCTTGATGTAATCTTTTCTTCATTTAGTAGTGATAGTTATGAAGATTTTATTGAATCTCTTAATTCAGTGGCTGACACCACAATTCCAAATTTCAAAGGCAATAGTAAAAACAAATACCAGATACCATGGTGGGATAATTCATGTGATGACATAATTAAAAAAAGAGTAACGGCCATTAAAAATTTTAAAGAAATCCCAACTGTAGAAAACTATATTACGGTCAAAAAACTTGTTGCATGGTCTAGAAAACTTTTGAAAACAAAAAGGAAAAATAGCTTCAGGGAGTTTTGCGGAACACTAAATCGCGATTCATCCTTAAAAACGATATGGAATAAAGTAAATTCAGTTGCAGGTCAGAAAACTAATACTTCCAGTCTTATGCCATCTTCGCTACTAGCTAATGATATAATCATAACACCGAATTCTGCTTCCCCTGCTGTTGCTATCAAAATTCCTAATGACAAAGAACCTGCCTTTATATATAATGAATTTAAGTATACATTATCAATTAAAAAAGATTCTTCTTCTGGCTTAGATAATATTTCCTACTCAATGGTAAAAAACTTACCTAACTTGGGTGCCGTTTGGCTGTTACAATTCTACAATAACTGTCTCAAAAGTGGATCTATTCCCCAACAATGGAAACAATCTTTAATCTTGCCATTTGTAAAATCTGGGAAAGATAAATCATGTCCAAATAATTATAGACCTATAGCTTTAACATCCTGCGTTGGAAAACTTCTAGAATCACTTATCAAAAATAGAGTAGAATGGTATTTGGAAAACAAGAAAATCTTCCATCCCTTACAACTAGGATTTAGACGAGGAAAAGGCTGCACAGAATCAATATCTTACTTAATCACCCAAGTCCAAATAGGCTTGGCATCAAATAATTATACTGTTGGTTTATTCCTTGATATTTCGGCAGCTTATGATAGTGTAAATATATATCTTCTATACTCCAAATTAGCCAATATTGGCATTTCAATAGAGCTATGCAACCTTATCTATGCATTTCTAAATAATAGATCCATTTCAGTCTCAGATAACTGTGGTCAAAGTCATGGACCACGAACCTCCAATCAAGGACTTCCTCAGGGATCTCCCCTTAGCCCGATTTTGTTTAATCTCTATATGTTATCTTTATTCAATATTATATCAAAAACCTTTAAATTAATACAATACGCGGATGACATTGTAATTTTGGTTAGTGAAGAGAATGTCTTCAATATTACTATAGAAATAAACTCTTTATTGATTGCTTTTAAAGACTGGCTCGATGAGCACAATTTCAACTTGTCTATAACTAAGTCATCGGCTCTCCTTTTTTCAAAAGGTCCTATTAAATTAATCCTTCCAAAAATTAAATTTAATGATACAACCATTCACTGGTCAGATTCATTCAAATATTTAGGCATTTACATTCATAAACACTTAAAATGAAATGCACATATAAATTACATTGAGCAAAAAATTAACAGAGGTTTAAATGTCATGCGAGCTCTTTGTGGTACGTGGTGGGGCAGTGATCTAAAAATCCTTCGCATAATACACAACGCTATCATCTTAAGTCATATAGATTATGGATGCCAGGTAATTTCTCCATGTCCGAAGTACCTTCAGAAGAAGTTGGACAGGCTACAATATCAGAGCTTACGTGTCAACACTGGTTGTATGAAATCAACCCCAATTTATGCTTTGCAAGCAGAGAGCGGGGATATCCCCTTAAACTTAAGAAGAGACTGGCTTTGTTATAAATTTCTTTTAAAAAATCTTGCATTGGAAAATAACCCTGTCATCAATTCGTTAAAACATTTGGAAACACTAAATAAAGAAAGAAATGTTTACAAAAAGGTAATTGACACTCCAGTATTATTAAGTTTAATGAACCAAATGGATGAGTTCCTTCCGAATATGTATTCTAATGAATTGCTGCCATGCCATGAATTTGAATTGGACATCCAACTCTCTTCAATTCCAGTTTTAAATCTTAGATCAATTAGGGATGACACTTATGGATTATCCATTTTTACTGACACAATAAACGAGCTACCCGGTTACACAAAATTCTTCACCGACGGATCTGTGGGACCTTCTAATGATTCAGGCTTCGGTGTATTTTCTCCAGACCTCAATTACGTGTTTTCAAGCAGACTACCTCAACATACACAAATATGTACTGCAGAAATTATTGCAATTAACCATGCCTTGCAAATCATTTTAGAAAAAAATATATTGAACTCAGTTATCTTCTCGGACTCCAAATCTGCTTTACAAAAAATTGGAAATATGAAATTCTCTACAGAAACTGATCATTGCTCCTTTCTAACAAAACAAGGTATCTTACTTGCTAATATGAATAACATCCACATCACTTTGGCATGGATTCCAGGTCACTCCGGCATTATTGGCAACCATAAAGCCGATCAATTAGCAAATATAGGCAGAATCCTTAAAATTCCTTTAAATATTAAACTCAATAAGTCTAACTTTTTACCCTTCATTAAACAAGAAATTTGGAACAAATGGCATCAACAATGGAATTCACTAAAAGAAAACAAAACATCTTTTTACTTCCAAGTGGTTCCTAAAATACCCAAAACTCCGTGGTTCAATAGTAAACAATTCTATGAAAAAAGGTACCTTTCCACAATCATACGGATGAGAACTGGCCATTGTCTAACCCCATATCACTTATTTCGAATTGGTATTAAAGATGACCCATTTTCCGAGTGTGGAGAAGTTGGATCGTTAAATCACATCATCTTAGAGTGTCCCATTAATAAATCTCCCCTTTTTGATGTATATTTGGAACTAACGAAGGCTGGTTTATCAGCCCCATTTGATATTCGATACATCTTGTCTCATTTGGATGATAGAAGAATAACCACCCTTTCTAAATTTCTAAATTTCTTTAAAATCATTATCTAGTGGAAGCAAATCAACTATATCTGGGTAAATTGTTCGCAGTAACATAGCCCAAAAAAAGAAAAGAAGAAGAAGAAGGTTTCTTAGTCAGTTTTTATTTGAGGTTGGTCAAGTGTCAATGTCAGGTGGTACCCACATACTTTGATTTTCTTTTACTATACGGAGAATGGTCGAACTGCGCAGCTTTCTGAGTGCCTTTTAAAAGGAGATAGAAAACTCTGCCATTTTGAACCCTTATTACGTGTTGCCTACATCTTGGCGCAATATTTTTAATAGGTGCGTTTTAATCATCCGCTTCTGCTTCGGAATTGTCGGTTTTCTTGTTTTAATCTGACAGGTTAGAACGACTGAACCGACAATTCGGAAGCAGAAGCGGATGATTAAAACGCACCTGATATTTTGCTTGCTGCTGTCAGTGTCAGTGAATATTATTTTTGTAGTCACAGTTTATTGCTAAAGAATCAGTTAGCTCGCTCGGACCAGTTGAAAGTTCCAAAATAACATCCACTCCAGGGATACAAATTCAGGATACGCAGAAGACTGCTGTTTTATTATAGGCGGTTGTCATATATTGTATTATCTGAGTTGCGCAGTGTATAAACTGGAACATTGAGATAAAAAGTGCCGACGCAGAGTGAGCGATCTGATTCTTTAGCTATAAACTGTGTCATAGGGTTCAAAATGGCCGCGCCCTATGTTGGGCGTATCGAAACTCTCTCTTGTCCCGTATAGTAATCAAAGTATGTGGGTGGTACCATTATAATAACATCACATACATTATGATCTTGGTCGATAGCTGCGTACACTAGCACCCTACTTAGCCGATGGATGGTAACCAAGGAAAAGGAAACAAAATTATTGATTACGGATTCTAAATTAAGAAGACAAGACATGACACAAAGACGCGACATTTTTTAAAAAACATTATTATTAAGTGATCATATATATTTGGATTTTTTAAAGTTAATAAATTATTTTTTTAATATTCAGATGAAAATTATTTAAATGGAAATTGCTACCTACAACCCTATCAATATTTCTTGTTGTATCTTAAAACAAATTATAACATTTTAGCTCTAGGTGAATTTTCCATTTTTAATTGAATCGCTCCATGTTAAAGGGGCGTAAGTACAATGCTATTTTTACGAATAATACGCCCGTTTAGCGTAGAACGATAAAAGCATAAATCCAATGTTATTTTTATGGAAATACGCCCATTTAACATAAAACGATGGAAATGTATTTTGTAATTTATCGCTGGTTTTAAAATAAACAGTTTTTCTTTATTTTTTTTTATTTTGTAAATCCTTTTATGAAAAATTGACCGAATATTTTTCAGAGGAAAAAATTAAGCAAATCGATTTATTTAGTTGAAATTGGTTTAATTTAGTGTAAATATTTTTCTAGTTCATGAGAAAAATAATTACCTTTGTTAAACCTATTTAATATGAATTATATTTTGGTAAAACATTTTTATCATGATAGTAAGACGTTATTACTATAACAGTAAACCCGTTTTACTGTAGTATAGTCTATTTTTATGTATGAGAGAGTATTAAAATAATAAAGCGTTCGTAATCCATAGACGTACCACTTCTTTTAGCAGACAGTTAAAATATTTTTTGAAGTTATTCCTCGAGTATACACTTATATTTTCACCTAATTAACCTGCTTATAACTTCTAAACAGCTGAAGGTAAAAAAGTGCAATTTTTTCTAAAATGTTTTATTTTTCCACAAGGTATGTTAAGAACATTGTGTCAAACGGGTTATGTAGGTATAAGGGTTTAAACTTTGACTTTTAAACAACGTTACGTTCATAAATAATAATTTTAATATAAAAACTACTTCTTACCTACAAATCCAAATCAGAATCGAAATCAGAAGATGAACTGTCGCAACCAATATTTACAATGAGTGGCTCGATCATTTCATCAGTAATATTGTCCAACTTCCACATTTTCTCTTCTTCTTTAATCGTATGATTTACTGTCTTTTCCCAGTTTTCAGGCTTCACATTATTTACAGCCTCCAAAAACAACTGTTTAACATCACTCATTTTAAAAGAATTATTTTTTCTTGAAACTTCTCCCTTTATCTGTGCCCATATCAGTTCAATCGGGTTTACTTCGCAATGATATGGTGGTGATCTAACCACCGTCATCCCACGATTTTTTGCAATTTCATCAATTTCATATTTTTTTAATTTCTCTTCATGAAGGGAACACAAATGATACAGTTCTTTTCTCACAGAATCGGAATGGAACTTAATATTCTTTGAATTTAGCCAATTCTGTAAATCTTTTTTTAACCACTTGGTTATGGGCATTTTTTCTATAAGTCTCGAGTGATAACTTGCATTATCCATAACTATTATACAGTTCTGAGGAAGAAGATCTATAATTTGTTCAAACTACTCTTTAAAGACATCAGCATTCATGTCTTCATGATAGTCACCGGTACAAGTAGATTTAAAAGTCAATAAACCACCTTTAACAAAACCGTTTGAACTACCGATGTGTACTATTATTAGTCTGCGCCCCTTTTCTGATGGTGGATTTAAACCAGTAGATAAATTATTTAAAAAAGCCTGTCTTCGACTTGTAACAGTTTCATCTTGCCAAAATTTATTTGGTTTATGTCCCTCGTTGAACCATGTTTTATCTAAATAAAATATATTTCTTCTTTGGTTTCTCATTTCTTTTATAGTTCTTAGGTAATTTCTTCGCCATACTACAATATCGCTTCTTTCTAATAAAATAGACTTTCTGGAATGCTTTTCCATAGAAAACCTATTTCTTTTAAAAGTTTCCATAGTGTGCTTCGAATCATTTCAGGGTAATCCTTATCATCTCGAACCGTGGCAAGAACTTTGTCTACTGTCGGAAATTCTTTTCTAAAGAAGAACGCATGCACTTTCCTTTGAAGTCTTTCTTTCAAAAGATTTTCTAATTGAAATTTTGGTTTTCCTGGAGCTTTACGTGCTGTTTGAAACTCGCCACATTTCTCTTCTTTAACAACTCTGTAAATCGTAGATTTCCCAACACCAAGCGTACTACTAACTAATTCCACTGTGTCACCAACACTTTTACATAAATGTTTGTCTGTAAATGATTTAAAACAATTAAATATTAATGTTTTTTGATTAACTGTTAATGGACCGATTTTTTGTAGTTTACGCGGCCCTTCCAAATTTTCCATGATGACACTAGAATTCACACTGCACCTTGCAAGTTGCAACTAAACGACTTTTAGTAAACTGTCAAGAATACACAACTTGGACTTCCTTACTAAATGGAAAACCTATAATTGCATTTTTGGTGAAATTTGTTGGGAAGGTATTTATCTACTTATAATTCGATTACTGTAAGCAATTCTTGGAATTAAAATAAAACAAAATTGGCAAATAGGTACTTATTGAAAATAATCTTAAGATACGGCTATGTAATCTTTAATACACAGGGCTTTTGGCCTGTCCAAACCTTTTTCTATTGTTCTGTACAGCTTATGTTTATAAAGAACCAATAAAAGACACAAAACTTGTAATAACTCAGGTACATTTATTACAATTTTAGAAAATATTTAGATTATTCTCTAAAAATATTTAAAATGACCGTACTAAGTTTTGCATTAGAAATGCTGTTTTATTACTTTCTCATACATAAAAATAGACTATAATAACATATTATTACTGTAACTGTACTACAATTTTACTATAGTGGCAAAATATTATTACTCTAGCGGTGAAACAGTTTTGTTAAGTTGGTAAAACATTATTACTGTAACAGTAATACCGTTTTACTGTAGTAGTAAGATAAATTTAATATTACAGCATTAGAGCAGAGTTACCAAAGCAGTAAGGCAGTATTACTGCAGCATTACAACTAGATGTTACGTGTGGTAATCCTAGACATTGGTGGTAGTTATACAATTTTACTGTACATGTAAGGAAAATTTACTACCTCCGTAATAATAACTGTAGTAAAACTATATTACAGCTCTGTAATATAGTTTATTTACAATCATATATGTAATGTTGTCATTACTAACGTCATTGAAGGTTGGGAAGTGTCACATTACACACCTCTACTTCCCGCCCTCACTTCCCTCCCTCACTTTCCGCCCTCATTTCATCTATTCTAGATGAATATTTTTTATATTAAAAAAAAAATAACATAGTGTTTGACAAATTTTATAATACCTATTTAATGGCAAACAATAAAAAACAACAATGATCTAAAATATAACAAACTACTTACTGATATTTATTATTCGCGAATTTAATATCCAGCTTTATCTGACATTTATTTATATTGGTGACAGTTGTTTACCCCGTAATCAAAGTAACAATATATTTACCTACTTGATTATTCTGAGAAAACCGCGCGCTTGGTAATTTGTCGTTAAATGTAATATTTTAGGTATGTTCAGAACAAAACAGAGATTTATTAACTTTGATCGAAATATGATGGTTGTAAATAAAATAGTATACAAACCTCGGTAGGAAGTTTCCTGTCTCGAGATCATAGCTAACCTCGACGCTTTGCGTCTCGGTGATCTAACTAATCTCACGATAGGAATGAAACTCTTCCCACCTCGGTGTGTAATATACTATTTACTGCCGCAGTCGAATAAATTCTTAGTAATCTAAATAATAGTAAATCTTGTATTACTGTCACGGTAAAATCTTCTAGCTGATGTATGTTTATTTAACTTTTTGTTACTGCCACGGTAAGAATTTTTTTTCTGTGTAAAAGTCAGTAAAAATAAAACGAGTGTTGATAAACTTCAAATTGATTCCGATCGAAAAAAAGTTTTATATATAAATTCCTTCCTATATCCGAAAAGGGCAATATTTATTTTGTATTATAACGTCAAAGTCAAAACCCCAGAAGAACTATACATACAAACCACTTTCCGTTAAGTAAACTTGCCAACTGAAACGAACACAAATAAGAATATTCGATATTAGTAGGCGTATAAGTATAAAAAAATAAAACGAAAATGTAAGTGTTAAATTTTGGAATTGATACAATTTTATGTTTGCTGTATGTGGGGCAGATAATAAAACGAGATGAAATATATATTTAAAGGTATATAATAAATAAGGTAAAGGAAGGGAATGGTGACCGCTAAAGTAATAGTAGCCATCAAATATTTACAGTTACGGCCTAATATTATTTCGCGTTTAATATATGTTATGCCATCTATCTATTTCTAATGATCCTGTTTCCAAAAATTTTTAGAGTAACTCCAAAATATACTTTAGATGGACTTGTCGATTTTGATGTTGATTGTTAAACAGTTGGATAGTTCTATTACCACGTTCATTATTCGAAAAAAAAAAAAAATGATTTGCATCCTCTCAGCAATTGAGTAAACCATTATCACTGATATGCCACTTTTATGCCGACTCTATTACGAAACAAACTAAACCTTACTAGGTACTTTACGGCGACCAAAAAATGTAATCTGATAACAGTAATTGAAAATCCAGGAATAAAACTAGAATTTTTACAAACAATTCATTTTTTTTAATAACAATGTAAAAGTTATGTTAAACCGGTTTTGTATTTTTGGTGAACCACTGTATGGCCTACATAGATAGTAGCGATGTTAAACTTGGAGGTTATTATCTAGGTAAAAATACCTCAAAAATAACTCTAAATGAACGTTTTCTTCTAACTATGCTTGATCGGGAACAACTTTCAAATGTTCTCGCTTTTCCCTTTAAGAATTTGCTCAATAGCAATAGCAGTATGTACAGAGCTTTTGTATTGAGGCTATCAGCGCGAAAGTGGCTTAACCCCCCAAAAGCCTATTTTGAGAAATGTTTAAAACAATATTATTGAAAAATAAAGCGTCCTACTATTCCCATTTTATGTGAAATTTGGAAAAATATGTTTTATGTTAAATTGCTTATTTTGGTTGTAACAACAAATTAGAAAATGAAAAAGGTGCAATGACTTTTTATATTTTGGAAAAAAAATGGGTTTGGTCGTTTTGCTTTCTGTAAAATATTTTAAAATTTGTTAGGTCATGGTACGAAAGAAAAATATCACAAAAAATATAAGAAACTAATCATATAAAAAAAACTCACACGTAATTAATCAACATCAAATTCGTCTTCTTCCATAACGATAAAATTCTCAGAGTGATATTTTGCTTTCTTCGAGTTCTTGTAAAAATCGTGATACAGCGGAGGGATATATTCAGAAAGTTTTAGGTTTTTTTATTTATTTTCAGCCAATGTTGAAATTTGGTAAGACTATTTTCGCCTGAATTTACACGCCCAATCACTGTAAAGTAAAACGTTCAATTTATCCTATTTTAAGCTTTTCTAATGTTCCTCTAATGTTCCTCTAAACAAAGTTTTTCAATCTTACCGATCATGTTAAATGAAGTGTTCATGTTTCTGTGAACTTTACCACACCAACAACTAATATTGTTACATTCAACACCAAAAATAATAATTAAACAAATCAAACCATATCAAAATTTTTCACCTTAATAAAACAAAGTACTTAGCCGAAACGGCCTATCCCACAATAATTGTAGGTATACAGTTAGGCCAATAATCTCAAAATCATACTTATGTGGCTTAGGCCCTTTTCGCGCTGATAGACTCAATTGTAGACCTTATTAGTCGTTCTTTTTTGACGTCATAGAGTTTTAAGTCCAAGTTCAACGCGCTGTCTATGACAAGTTACGGCTTGCGCACCCAGAGCCTCGGGGATTCGGCGCCTATGAGTATGTTTAGTGTTTATTATCTGTTTGACCGTTTTTTTAAGAATTTCTTATTTTCTGTTTCTCTCTTAAGATGGTAGTGTATGGGTAGCAATTGTTTTTTCTTTTGAATATTTTAACTAGTTATCGATACAAATGTTTTTGACCAACTCCTCGTCCTTGCCGGCGAATTCGGTGTTATAGAACTTACATTTCACAGCCAACTAGATAGAATTTTTGCAAAATTGTTCTAGAAATATACAGGTTAAATCAAAATCTTCTTAAATTTTTTATTCACTTACTGTTTTCATATTATATGTCTCAAAAAGAACTTTATTTTTAAAGTCTTTTGGTATTTTTCTTACATCATAACGTCCATTATTAAGATTGTTATTTACAAATGAAATTTAACATTTTTCGTTATCATAAAATGCCTTTAACTTGATTTATATTAATTAAAACTATGTAATTATTATGCCAAATCATGTTTCTAGTTTATTTTATGTTTTTAGTTAAGCTTAGGAGTAGATAAAAGCATTTTATTTTATAATTTTCCCTTAACTTAGTTTTGAGGCTGTCATTATTTGGAATCTCATTTAATTTATTTAATTACAACAATAGTGTATTATTTATTATATCAGTTTTGTGTCTGGCCTAATAACTTTCTATTTCATGTACAATTTTAATCCCATTGTACATCCTCCTGAAAAGATAGGCACCTCCTAGCTCGTGAGCCAGCCTACAGATTTAATGTAGTTGACAACGTCGCCAACCTCGCCGAACACAAATCTTCTAATAAATGAGAGCGTCGAGCAATCGTAAAGGATATGCTCGATGGTCTCATCTTCTTGTTCGCACCCTTTCGAGAGTGCGGATTCTGACAGCTTCATGATATGGAGATGCTTTCGTACTTGGCAATGACAGAATGCCTGTGACAAGGCGCAGATTCTGTCTAGTCATAGTCAAGTGTTTGCTGCAGTGTTGTCAGGATAACTTAAGAGCTCCTTGGCAACTCTGCAGTTTCTTGTTTCATCCCATCTCTTCTTGAATTTCACAAGGGAATGTTCTTTGATTAGGTCTGTCATTACCGATTTTGTCAGGCCAATAGAAGGGTCAGGTCCAAAAAGTAGTCGTATTTTAGCCGTTCATATCTTAAACTATCGGCAATTTTGTGGATTTTTTTTACGCAAAGATATAAATAGTTAAGTTATATACCCATAAGTATCACAATATAAAATACAAAAAAAAACTGACATATAAGGTTTTTGCAAAACATTTTTTTCTTCACCAATTATATCTAATAACAGGTAAAATTGTCTATTTATATAAATCACTCATGGTATCTTACATCATTTTTCGATCAAGCCGCCATATTTAAAGCCATGTTTTATTTTTTGTTTATCGTGATTTATTGGAAAAATGATGTCAATTAGATATACAAACAATTTTTTTAATTAAAAAAATAAAACCGTACTAACCTTGGATCCATTCTCACGAAATCTTGAACACTGAGTTTGGGTCCGGATTTGGAAGATTGTTTGGTAAGGGTCGGCTTTCTTTTAACATTAAAGGGTTTGTGCGGATTTGAGGATTCCGCGAACATAAGCAACCTATCTCTTAGCTGCATTTCGTCACGATTCATCTCTCGAAGAAGCTGCGCACTTAGATTTTAACAGTTTCTTTAAGCATCTGAAATAAAAAAAGTAGGTTACCACAAATTATAGAAATCAGTTTGATCGTAAATAGAATTTGGTAAAATTATTTATGATACGCCTATGATTGGAGGGAACATATGGCTGTTCACTCGATTCTGTTTTGTACAGCACAGATTAGCAGAAGAGAATGGCATAATAATCCATCAACAAACGTTATTTGTACCTCATTAAATTCAAATAATCATTGCTAAAAATATAGGATAATTCTTGACCAAAAACTGCAATGCAACAATTTACCAATTTGTAATTATTTGAAATAGACTGCAACCAATTGTTTTCCATATCAAATGAGAATATTATTAATAATTTTTATTAAATAAAATTGATATTTAATTAAATTTTCTAGATTCCTTTTTTTAAATAAAGTTTATTAATAACACACGGCTGTGATTGGTAAACGCACATTTCTGTTAATTTGAATAATGTTTTCTTTTTGTTAGCAATAAAAGTATTGTATCTATCAAGTCATTTTTCAAACTTAGAAGTCGACGTATACGTCGGAAAAATCTATTATTCTGAGTTACAAGACAGAAAAATCGATTTTTCTGAGTTATAAGTTCGGAAAAATTAAATAAATATTTTGCGGTTCTACTACATTCCGTAAAAACCAATTTTTCTATAACCCATAAAACATTCCATCAATCTCAGGCAAGTAGAGGCAGGTAATATTGATGATGTTAGTTATTTAGAAATCTTCTTTTTTTATTTAGTATTCTACTCTTCTAAGCATAAAAGTTGAATCTGGTAATACGACTAATAATGCTAAATATTTCAGATACAGAAATTATGTTTAAAAATGCAGCCGAGTTGGAAGAAATGAGAATTAGTTTTAAATGTAGAACATGTATTTTTGTTGCTGATGAATAATTTTACATTAAAAATATTATATTATAGTATTTTTAATACAAATCCTGTCATCAGTGATCTTCTTTAGTCAAAGTACTACCAACTAATTTAAATGTCCCTAACTAAGCTAACAATCCGAAAATGTCACGATAATTCACGAGCATTCATGAACGTAGTCATATTACTAAAAACCGAATTATGTGAGTGATTATTTTGATAATTTTAGATTTTTTTTTAATTTATTAGCTTATACATGTTCTTATTCTTGATAATACAAATTTTATAAAAATTGTATTATATTTTTATTACTCAAAAAAACATACTTTACAATAAATAATTTTGACATTGTGTACGCCCATGAAACTCGTATTTATGGCAATTGTTACACCTTGTTGTGGCGATGACAATATTTTAAAATATTTCACCAATTAAAGTTAGGTTTCATGTTATGTTTATAGTAAGAGAGCCTACTGCAAATTTGCAGTGGGCCCTTGGGCTATTACAAGAAAAAGCTGATTATTTCTTTTATTTCTACATACAAAATGCCAAAAGACTAAATAGTCATTGTAAGGAGCTTCGTTAATACAGACGTAAGTTAAAAATTATTAGAAATGTAGTATAGAAATATGAATATGATTTCTAATTTTTTAAGCGTGTTGCAGCAACCCTAAAGCTAAATGTTTTAACTGTTAAGCTACGGTTTGATAAAACAATGCGCGGTACAAAACTCACAGTCTGCTTAGCGCTGCGCACGTCCGCTAAAATCTGTCAATGTTAATAGACTCCGTTTCACGAGTGAAGAACACAGCTGAAGTTGCAACGATGACAGTCGCAGAAACCAAATTATGTCTTGTTTACCTACGTCGCTTAGTAACTATAGGGTCACGTCAAGATAAGCTTATGGTGTTACATTTCTTTAATTCGTAAAATATATATATCCTGATCGAGTCTTTTTAATATACACAACCTCTATTTTCCTTGAAAAAAAAAATTAGAATAAATTTTGATAAAATACAGTTATTTATTACTACCTATATATTTGATTGAAATGTGATCTTATTTGTTTTTAGTCATAATTTATTTTTAAATGGGACATTGTAACAGTTAGCAACTAACTTGTTTAGAGACTAGGAGTATTTCTACAACCATACAATGTAAATATTGCTGATTTTTAATACCTATAGTCTAAGATCCCGCTGCAAAATCACTACGTTTATTAAGTTTTGAGTGAAACACAAATTTTTTACATGATTTTATGAATAGGAGAATACACTGACAACACCGCAGCCAGTCAACAGTGGCCGCAAGTAATTTTAATTAAATTAATGTTAATTAATATTCCAAAAAAAATTTCGTTTAAAATAAAATATCATCCACATCATAAAAATGCATGTAAAGAATTCTAAAATCCTTAAGTGCCGTTCCATACTCGGCCGCAACTACCTCGCAGCCAGGTGTAAGCAGGTAATATTTTGATCTATCTATACGTTCGTGACTTACAGGGATGTTTTTATTATCAAATTAAAGCTAATTTTTTTTCTAACATGATGATATATTGCTGCCTATGAAAAAATAGCCGCAAATTAGGAGTGCCATCAGTTAAAAACGCGAGATATCTGAGATAAAATGAGAGAGAGTTAGCGCGCAACGCCACTTGTTAGATGAGGATGGTGAATGCCAACTGTGTGAGTATTTGAAGCTATTGCGCATGCGTCGACAATAGCAATAGCTTCAAATACTCACACAGTTGGCATTCACTATCCTCATCTAACAAGTGGCGTTGCGCACTAACTCTCTCTCATTTGATCTCAGATATCTCGCATTTTTAACTGATGGCACTCCTAATTTACGGCTATTTTTTCATAGGCAGCAATATATCATCATGTTAGAAAAAAAATTTGCCTTAATTTGATATTAAAAACATCCGTTTAAGTCACAAACGTATAGATAGATCAAAATATTACCTGCTTACACCTAGCTGCGAGGTAGTTGCGGCCGAGTATAATAATAATAATAATAATCTGCTTTATTCAATAAAATACATAATACAGTTAATTTTATACAATAAATGCAATAGATAAAATAACTATAGATACATCACAGTAATGTCAAGAATAAAGCTTTGGATTCCAATAAGTGTATAGACACTTGTTTTGGCCAAAAGTAAATAAAAGGTTACAGAAGAGTAAAATCTAATAATAATTAATAACAATAATAATAATAATAAAATCACACAATAGGTACTAATACATTTCTAACTATGATATACAGATAACTTATTTTTAATTTGCCTAAACTTAAGTATATATTGCTGTAGTATTAGAAGTAATCATCAATAATGTGACGCTCGCCTTTGAAAATAAAATCTTTTAGCTCTGTTTTGAACAAGTATATACTATCAATGATTTTTATGTTTTCCGGAATTGTATTGTATAATTTTGGTGCCATATAGGAATATGACCGTTGAGTACAGGTTTTTTTCATAAACGGAGTAATGTAATGATGTTTGTGCCGAGTACTATATTCATGAATTGCAATTGGAGCTTGTTGTTTATGTACATGATATCTGATTCCTGAACAGAGGTAGTAAAGCTGCCTTATGTCCATTAACTCTATCTGAGTATATAAAATATCTGATGGATATCTTCTGTTTCTTTTAGATAATATTATTTTAAAAAATCTTCTTTGCATTACCTCTAATGGATAGATATGTGTTTTAAGGGCTACACCCCATGCTAGAATTCCATATCGCAAATGACTTTCTACTAATGCAATGTACAATGTTCTTAGATAACTCACAGGTAAGAGATCTTTTAGTTTTTTAAATTTATATAGGAGGCTTCGTAATTTGTTATTTAAATTTGTGATATGTTTATCCCATCTCATGTGTGGATCAATAATTATTCCCAAATATTTAATTTGATTTTTAGGTTTTATGGACATTGCATCGGTTATATTTAGATGGTCAAAGGTAGGAGAACCCAAAGAGTTACAACTAAAAGGTAGGTAATTCGTTTTGCTTATATTTATTGTTAATAATTTATAATCTAACCATTTCTTGATATGCAAGAAGTCTTTCTCGGCTATTTGTTTTAAGTCTTTCCAATTATTTGCCTGATAAAATAAAGCTGTATCATCTGCAAATCCGATAATTTTTCCACTGGTCCTCAATGAAAACAGCCCATTTATGTATATATTAAACAAAGTAGGGCCAAGTATTGAACCCTGCGGTACTCCATATTCGATCGTTTTTATATTGCTCAGTACATTATCCACTCTCACAGATTGTAATCTATTGGTAAGGTAGTTTTCAAAAAGTTTTAGATCATTATTTCTTATACCAATATCTTCCAAAGACTGCAAGAGTAGCTGATGACTGACCGTATCAAAAGCTTTCGAAAGATCTATGAATATACATAAACAAGGCTTGCTTTCATTAAGTGAGTCTGTTATCATTGTAGTCAGAGCAATGACGGCATCTTGAGTGGAAGTTTTTTCTCTGAAGCCGAATTGTTGTTTTGAAAGTATTTGATACTTATTTAAATAAGACGCAAGCCTGTTTTTAATTAGTTTTTCAAATACTTTCGAGATATGAGTAATCAAGGATATAGGCCGGTAGTTGCTCGTATTGGTCACATCTCCTTTTTTATATATAGGGATAACAATAGATTGTTTGAAAACTGATGGGTAAATGGAGTGTTCAATACATTTATTCAAAATAAAAGTAAATGGCTTTACAATGTAGCAGCAAATTTGTTTAAGTGTTTCCGCTTTTATATTATCAATTCCAACTGCTTTCTTGTCTTTTAAATTAAAAATTATATGTTTTACCTCATTTTCTTCAATTGGTACAAAGACGAATGAATTTGGAAGAGATTTTCTGTTATATTTATATTTTTTATCTTGAATAATTTGATTTGCCAGTTTTTTACCAATTTCGCTGAAATTTCTGTTAAATTCATTGGCAATATCCAATTTTTCCACCAAGAGTTCATTTGTATCTGTATTCATTATATTGCCAAAAGGCTGTTTTTCTTTTTTTGTATTGCTTATTTGCTGTACAACTTTCCACAGATTTTTGCAACTATTTTTATTTACATTAATTTGTTCTTGATAATATTCAAATTTTGCTTTTTTTATTAAAACATTTACTTTATTTCTATATTTTTTATAATTATTTTCTAAATCGAGATTGTCGGGATTTTTTTGTAGATCAACATGCATTTTGTTTTTTTTATTAATTGAGTTAAGCAGGGAGTTAGTAATCCAAGGCGTTATTTTATATTTTTTTCTTAACAGTTGTTTTTTCTCTGTACAAGCTTCAATATTATTTGAATTAGCTCATTTATTGCAGCTTCTGGATGTTGTTTATAAATGGAGTCCCAGCAGATATTTTGAAATTTAAAGTGTAGCTTGGAAGTATTTATAACGATGGTGAATCTTGGACTATATGTTTGTTTATTTTGTACTTTACCCGTTACTATTTGAAGAATTGTTGTGTAATGATCCGTTATAGTTGTTTTCAGGACGATTGGTATAATATTATTAAAATTGTTGATATTAGTTTTAAGGAATATATGATCTAGACAAGACTTACTCTTACTTTGTACTCTGGTTGGTTCATTTATGGTTGATATGTAACCATATTTATTCAAAATATTTAAAAAATCAGTGGTATTATTATTATTCGGTTGTAGCAGATCGATGTTCATGTCTCCTATTATAATATTATAATTTTCTTTTTCATTATCATGCTTTTCAAGAAATTCATTTAATTGTATATTGAACTCAGCTGTGTCCGAGTTTGGAGATCTGTAAAATGTAATTAACCTTACTGAGTTCTCATTGTCTAAATTTATTTTAATTATTAAAGCGTTTGTATTGTAAATAGGTTCGATTTCAAACATATATTTTAGAGACGATCGTACATAAGCAACAACTCCATCGTTTTGATTGAAATAACTCTCGTTATATAAGATATCATATCCGGGTATTGCGAAAAGACTTGTGTCATGTACTTCTCTGGTTTCACTCAAAATTATACAATCTACTATTGGTCGAAGATTTCGTAACATAATCGAGAACTCATCTATATTTTTGTTTATACTCCGAATGTTCATGTGTAAAATTTGAATTTTATTATTTTTTTCATTGATACTTAAAATCTGTGTGCATTCATCAGTTGTTTCTATGCTATAGGTAGGCACTGTATGATATTCAAAATCTCTGATGTATTGATCCATTTTAAATGCTTGTAAAAGATTTATATTTCCAATTTGCAAATATATAAGTTTCCTTAAAAGCCAGAAAAAGACTAAAGTAAAGAAATATCTAAAAACGCTTACCTATATAAAATTTGAATTAAAATAGAATAAAAAATTTTCCTCAAAATTTAAGGAAAATAAAAATATATCAAGGGAATAAAATTTTAAAACGATATCTTTTAGTATGACTATAACTAAAAAACACATTTATTATTAATAGTTCATTAAAACAAAAGTATGACAACTAAAAACACATTTATTATTAATAGTTCATTAAAACAAAAGCACCATATAGCAATATTAATTTTTAGAATTTAGCCTTGTTCTAACACCCTGTGTACGAGTACTGATCTTACTAACTACTTTATTATTAGGAGTTTCTAATTTATATTTTGATGTTTCTTTTAGAATAGGTTCCTTTTCTTCTTCGAGATTTGAAGTTGACTGGTTATTAACATCAGGCGTAGCAGGGGCACTGTTTATATAAATATTTCTAGATTCCTTTTCAACGAGTTCATCTACGGTATATGGTATATCGTTAACATATAAGCGATTACCTTTTATTTTTGCAGGTTTATTTTCTTGTTTTGCAATATTTAAATGCCTTCTTAAAAATTTCGCCTCTTCTCTTTGTTGAATAGTTAAATCGTTGACGATCGAAATATTCTTGCCTTTCAGTTTAAAGCAATTGGCTAATACGATTTTCTTTTTCCATAGTATGCGGTGAATATTACTTTTAGTGGACTATTTTTGTCCTTGCCTAGTTGATAATAGTCATTTAAATCACTTGGTTCCAAGTTAATATCTAATATATTCTTGATGGAACGGCACTTAAGGATTTTAGAATTCTTTACATGCATTGTTATGATGTGGATGATATTTTATTTCAAAGAGAAGTAAACGAAATTTTTTTTGGAATGTTAATTAACATTAATTTAATTAAAATTACTTGCGGCCACTTTTGACTGGCTGCGGTGTTATCAGTGTATTCTCCTATTCATAAAATCATGTAAAAATTTGTGTTTCACTCAAAACTTAATGAACGTAGTGATTTTGCAGCGGGATCTCGTACTACTATATTTTTAAATTGCAGAGAACGAACTCTAAAAGCAACTGGTGTGAGTAAAAGTACTTACGCCAAAATTAAAAAGGAAGCCTCAGCTATTGAAAGAGGAGCATCTACTTCGTTTGGATCTCCTCGAAAAAAGAGACCGAGGAAAAAATCAGTACTGGAAGCACTAAAACTTGGAGAACTAGAAAGGATTCGGGAGATCGTTTATGATTTTTACATCCTGGAGAAAAGGGCTCCTAGTGTATATTAGTTATTAACTAATATTTTACATTTCTAATATAAATTGTTTAATCTGCTAATTTATGATTTGTAGGTCTAAACAAGAAAAAAGATATGCTTGTGTCTACTGCAGTACCTACCTAGTTTAAATTTGCCTAAGCTAAAAGCTAAGACATGACATCAATAAAAAAAAATGGAATCCAGCAAAAATAAAAATTACTGGCTACAGTTAATAATAATGATGTTTCCAGTACTAGCAAAATGTCAAGTGGTGGTCATGTGTTGAGTTATTTTCATCAGGCAATGGATATATTTAAGCATAATTTAAAATCTTAATTATAATATGTTTAATGTGTTTTTGCAGTTAATAAACATATATCTACTACTGAAGCAGATAATGAAGGTATATGTGCTGCTGAAAAGATTTGCATAATTAACAAAATATTCAAATAATTAAAGAAACTTAAAACATAACATAAGTATAATTAAAACTCAATAAAATAAACAATTCAACAAAATGTTTGACTGAGCAATGACAATAACAACAAAATCTCAACTAGACAAAACTTTCTTTTAAACCGGTTCTGTAAAAGGTTTGTTTACCAGTGAGCACTGACAATTGAGCAAAGCACAAACATTGCATATGAGTGAGCAGTCTATATAAACTATATGTCATTTTATCCATCCCCCCAAAGCCAAGTTCTAGTTCCGCCACTGTGTGATCATATATTCACATACTTCTATATTACACAAATAAAAACCTCACATACATCATCATTCTAAACACTATATAAAAATTTGAAATTCGTCGTTTATTAAAAATTCAGAGAGCTTGATTGGGAAAAGTGATGAATGGTGACAGGAAATTTCACACTATTCTTTGTTCTAGATAAAATTAACTTATCGATTAGTAGTACATTGACGTCACGATCAATCTATTCTGATTGACAAAGTAATTACACATTTTGCTTACCTATTCACACCTACTCAAAATAAAATATATTGTATCGTGTTTTAATATTGAAATAAACTTCATTTCTTGTCGTGAGTATACCGTCTATATTCATCAAATAAGTTTTACTTCTTATCAAAGAAGAAATTCAAACTAAATACAAGAGAATTTAAAAATATTATATAAATAAAAAGTTCCTGTTTATTCGGTCAACAGTTTTTATTTTTTAATAATTAAGCACTACATATTGTAACCTGCGCCTCGACTAAAGGTGATAGCAGGCTAAGGTTACACAACGAGGGGGTTTATTTTGATAATTGTATGCCCGGTTTTCAATTGAGAGTGGCTGGGTGAAAATTAATGAAATAAAAACTTGAATAAACTGTGGTTTAATAAAACCCGAATTGGTGTTGATTATATATATATATATATATATATATATATATATATATATATATATATATATATATGTATCGCTGTTAAGCTGTTGCCTCCATGTAATAAATGGGGCGACCTGACCTCCATGTTATTGCTTAATTTAAATTTTAATATAAGGGCATATTTACAATTAGGGGTAAGTTTAAAATACGTTTTTCATAAGAGGGGTATCAATTTTAAACAAAAAAAGTATATATATAATAATATATATAATCGGTACGGAAAATATAAAACCGCTTCTTTGTTATCATATATATAGAGTGATCGATGCGTCTAACTTTCCTCCAACAGTGTTGTCACTTTTCAGTGCAAATATAAAGCAAAGATCAGAATGAGATGCGTTTGCAAAAATATATAATTAATCTCCGAGCCTAAACAATTACTCATGATGTTATGCTGATGAGCGTGTAACCAATGAATAGTTATCGATATTATTAGTTCGAAGAATTTTTTCCACTTCAGTTATGCATTCTTTTTTTATTAATTCGTTTAAAGAAGATGGGGCACCCTTTAAATTAAAATGGCTTTAGGTACTTTCTTCTATTTTTTTTTATATTAAAGAATGGGCCAAACTTCAGACGATGTTAGTTTAGATAAAAATAAATTAATTTATGTCAATTAACCTTAGTAGAATTATGCTTGCTTAGGAAGTTACAGGGTAGAGAAAATAATTCTTTTTTAATATTTTTACAATAATTCAAATATTTTTAAAGTAAATATACCCAAATTTTGTGAAAGTAAGTTTTTTGGGTGATACAAACGAATACCAGCGTTTTTGTTGCATGACATGTACAGGGCGTTCTAAACTGGCGTGCCAATCTAGTATTTACTTCAGATTTTTTTTAAGAATGAATATTTTTAATTAATGATTAATTTTTTTGAAATAGCATTCAATTTGCTTTAAAAAAGGTATACTTGTTGCATGTCGCTAAAATACATCATTTGAAGGAAACCTTAATTTAAAGCTAGTACTGCAAATGTATGGATTACTCCACAATTTCCCAATTTATTAAATCTATTAGGCAGTTGTCAAATGCAGTAGCACTGTTAGGATTAGTTTTACAAACATGCATTAGAGTTTTGAGAGATAAAATTCGTTATTTTTATACAATGCCGCGACTTAACTTTTTCTCAAACAGTGAAATGACCGATATAATATTAGTTTACGCGCAACAGGGTTTTAATGTACGCGCTTTAGCAAGAAGTTATATAGATTTGTATCCTCATCGTAGACAGCCCAAGCGAAAATTGTTTTCATGTCTATTCGGCAGATTAAGAGAAACCAGAAGTTTTCGCCCGAAAAGCGTCAATAAACGACCTATGGTTCGAGATTTACAGTAGAAGGAAGCGATATTAAATCTTGTTGAAGATGACCCAGCAACAAGTATCCGTCGTATATCTGCCAATTTTGGTTTATGCCAGGGTACTCTGTCTAATATTTTACATGAAAACAATTATACCGGTAACATTTAACTCCAGTCCAAAATCTACTGTCAGATGATCTTTTAGCGAGAACAAATTTTAGTCAGTTTGTCTTAAATAAAAATCTGATGTGTCCAACACATGACTTTGCTATCTAGTTATTATAGGCTTTTTCCGATTATTTTGTACAACCCATTGTATCACCTCTATAAATGTTTAGAGGATAAACTAAATGTATACATTTTCCACATACATCTAACTCGAAACATTTTTCTATAGATAATCATTGAAAACGAAAATACTGAAAAATTTAAATTTAGCCCTTTTCTTCCAATTTTTCCATTACAGTCCATTTTAGAAAAATCATTTAATAACAAAAATTATAGAGATCGATATAGCATACAACTTTTAGTTTAACAATTTTCTTAAAAATCAGAATTTTGCACATTTTGTCAAATTTCTCGAAAAATTATAGATATAATATTAGAAGTAACTTTTATTTGAACAATTTTCTTCTCCAAACATGAATAACAGATATATTCCATTAAATATAAAAACGGCCTCCCATAAAGTACCCCCCCCCCCCCCCCCCCAGATTTTCCGACTTTTTCCAAAATCTAATATTTTTACCTCAGGCCGAAATAAAACTTAAATTCGAAATTTACACATTTTCTCAAATATCTGAAATACGGTTTATTTCAGAGAAAATATGTATGGGATAAAAATTATAGAGAATTATATTACAAACAACTTTTATTTTAACAATTTTTATAAAAAATTATTTTTTTACATTTTGTCAAATTTCTCGAATACGGACCATTTTAAGAAACTTTTGTATAGAACAAAAAATATTGGTAATAATATATATTGTAAATAACTTTTATTTGAAGAATTTTCTTCTCCAAACGTAAATAACGGATGTATTCCATAAAATATAAAAATGACCACCCATAAAGTACCCCCCCCCCAGATGTTCCGACTCTGCCCAAAATCTAATCAGTTTATTGGACGCCGGAATAAAGCTTAAGTTTAAAATTTAGTGTTTATCTTTGTATCGGTTCATGAGTTATGGTGGATACAGACACACAAACATCATCCCGAAAATAGTCAAAACGGATTCAGGGGACCCCAAAACGTAAAAATCTGTCGAAAACTGGAGGTTGAAAAAAAATCATGATTCCTATACTTTCCTTATCTGTATACAGATAGGAAAGTAAAAATAGACAAGATCCATTTTTTGTAAATAAAATTCTATTCATTGATGGGGCAACATTTACGAGAAAAGGAATTTTCAACTACAAAAATGCTCACACATGGGCTGTAGAAAATTCAAAGAGTACGAGAGTGCGGCACTTTTAGCATGAATTTAAATTAAATTTTTTTTTGTTATAGTCGAAGTTAACTTTATAGGACCTTTTGAATGATTACTTACACTTGCTCGAGTACAACTTAGCAGCAAAGTTTTAATTACATTATTCACTAATTTTAGTATGTAAATAATTTTAGATTAATTCTTCTGTTTTTTTTTTGTATTCTCTATCTCAATAATTTGACTCAAAATTTATAATTTACTTTAACGATTATATTAGCCATTACATGTCAACAAGGTGTTAACTAAAGTTCTAATTAATTACAATGTTAAAGGTATGAGAGTTAAATTTCAAGAAAAACCAAATTTTATATTGTGAATGCATGATCTTCAAAGAAATTTAAACATTATATTTTTGCAGTTTTTATTAAACAGGGAAATAGTAAAATAAAAAATAATGTCACAAAATAATATTAATTTTTATTAGTAAAAAAATACTTATTTTTAAGGTTAAAATTATAGTAAAAATATTGCTATATGCGAAATGGATCTATTAAATTCACCAAAACTAACATCCTTGGCATTTAATAAAGTTTAAAGTAAATATTACTAAACTATTGGTGTATCAAAATGTGGCGGCAAGTATTTTACTTGTTTTCTACTTCAAGCTACCTACATTTCTGTTAAGTATTTATGATTATAGAAGAAAATTATTTCATTGACAGTAAAATTTGTTTTTTTTTTAGTATTTTCGTTGAAAATAAAGGTATGAAAGTTTTTTAAATAATATTTATCTATAATTCTTATTTTAAACACTTTTTACTTTCCTATCTCTATACAGATATAAGGAAAGTATAGAAATTATGATTTTTTTTGACCTCGAGTTTACGACGGATTTTTATGTTTTGAGGTCCCCTGAATCCGTTTTGACTATTTTCGCGATGATGTCTGTGTGTGTGTGTCTGTTATCCACCATAACTCATGAACAGATACACAGAAAAACACCAAATTTTAAACTTAAGCTTTATTTCATCGTTCAATGAACTGATTAGTTTTTGGGCAAAGTCGGAACATCTGGTGGGGTACTTTGTAGATGGTCATTTTTGTATTTTATAGAATATATCTGTTATTTACGTTTGGAGAAGAAAATTCTTCAAATAAAAGTTACTCTAATATTATTATCTATAATTTTTGTTCCATACAAAATTTTCCTAAAATGGTCCGTATTCGAGAAATTTGACAAAATGAAAAAAACAATTTTTTTTATAAAAATTGTTCAAATAAAAGTTGTTTGTAATATAATTTTCTATAATTTTTATTTTATACATAATTTCTCTAAAATAGACCGTATTCGAGATATTTGAGAAAATGTGTAAATTTCGAATTTTGAAGAAAACTCAAAAACGGATAAAGAAAAAACATTAAATTTTAAACTTAAGTTTTATTTCGGCTTGACGTGAAATGATTAGATTTTTGACAAAGTCGGAATATCTGGAGGGAGGGGTACTTTATGGGAAGCAGTTTTTATATTTTATGGAATATGTCTGTTATTTATGTTTGGAGAAGAAAATTGTTCAAATAAAAGTTACTTCTAATATTATTATCTATAATTTTTGCTTTACGTCAAAATTTCCTGAAATGGTCCGCATTCGAGAAATTTGACAAAATGTGCAAAAATCTGATTTTTATGAAAGTTGTTTGCGATATCGATCTCTATAATTTTTGTTTATATATGATTTTTCTAAAATGGACCGTAATGAAAAAATTGGAGGAAGAGTGATAAATTTTAATTTTTCAGTATTTTCGTTTTCAATGAACATCTATAGAAAAATGTTTCGAGGTAGATGTATGTGGAAAATGTATATATTTAGTTTATCCTCTAAATATTTATAGAGGTGCTGCAATAGGTTGTACAAAATAACCGGAAAAAGCCTATAATAACTAGATAGGAAAGTCATGTGTTGGACACATCAGATTTTTTGAATAGATGGGCCGTATTCTTTTCCTCAAATTTCTGCATTGCGGTCCATTTTAGAGAAATCATATAAATGACCAAAATTATGTACCAAAATTGGGGAGAGCAAATAACTTTTGTAAAAATAATAAAAAGTACTATTAAAAGTAATTGCGGTCACATTTTGATAGGCAACCAGGCAAAGTCGTATTTTTTTATCAATAATTAACTGGACTAAGGAAGCCGTAGCATAGTATTTTTTTCTTTACCGAAAAAAAAACAGAAGAAATATAATCAGAAAAAATGCCCTTAATACCGCTGATTTTCAGATAAATATTAGTAATTTTATCCCGGTAATAATTTTGTATTAACCACAAAACGTATGTATAATATCATTTAATGTCATTATTTTATTATAAAACTAATGCTCCGAGTTATATGACGAAACAATATATTATGTGGTCCTTTCTACATTTATATCAGTGACAAAATTCACCGAGTACGAATTTAATTGTAATCTTAAGATGCATGCAACGTTGTCGCTATTTCGGAGGTTATAATATACTATCCGAAAGCAGGAGGTATTATCGCATTGTGGTTATCGAGTTTAGAGCGACACTAGCGCCAGTCATCTATACTCGAACTAAAAGACCGTTTTGCTGATATTCGGGGTCAAGATTGCCTCTAGACAAATTTTTGCCAATACTATCTATAGTACCCAAATGTTTCGAAAATGTGAAAAATATTGCGAAACGTTATCACCTCCGTAAACGGAAGTCACGACGTAATTTCGGAGGTGAATGAGATCAACACATATCTACTTTGGAGGTGAGAATGACTCTTTATACATATATATATATATATATATATATATATATATATATATATATATATATATATATATATATATATATATATATATATATATATATATATATATATTTATTATGGTCGACGCTAGCTGAGAATATGCTTAAAACAAAAAAAGAAGTGTTCACAAAAGTAAAAGTTATCTAGGGGGCCAAGAGTATTCTTTTGGTTTACAATGGTTTATAATTTCGCTTTATTATTGATCCGCTAGTGGCACGAGTTAAGCTCTGCTAAAATATCACTTAATGTTTATAGGTCACAAGCTTCATGCAATGCAATGCAGGTAGCAAGCTAACGAAGCAATTGGGTGCAGGTAGACTGTCTCAAAAGTAAAGTATGGTTAGTTCTTACTAGCTACGCTGATGATGGTTGTCCAGAGTGGGGCTTCTCGGTGACCGATGGGTCAGTGGGTACTCCTGTTGGGGCTTACCGCATTTGTATGACATGCATCTTAAGCATGGAAATACAGGCTAAGTTGTCCAAGCCAACAGTAGAATGTAGATGAAATTATTAAAAGAGGAAGTTAAAGATGAAGTTGAAGCACAGTAGAATTGAAGTAGCAAAGTAAATGTAAAGTAAATGGCCTGAAATAGGAAAAGGTTATGAGAGGCAATAGTCATCATGCAGAGTTAGTTACACTTACCGTTGATGAAAGGTGGCCAAAAAGTGAGTATATAAGTGTGTTAGGAAAAGAATATCCGCTACAAGCGCCTTTTCTTAATCAACAAGAAATGTTTCCTAATGCACAGTTTTGATTCTAGGCAAAATCCGAAATCAGTTCGTGAGAGCACTTCTCAAGTGTTCTTGGAGAGCTCTAGAAACAAAATGGGCAAAATGGCTTAATCAAAGTTCAAATTTCAAAACTTGGTACCTCAAAGATTGATCTCTTACTATAAGACATGTAAAACTCTGCTGATGACTCAAGGATTGAATAATTTACTGGCTAGGTGGAGGTAGAATAGGGACCAAAGTTTAGTAGAAGAAGAACCAGTTGAAAAAGGTAAACAAAATAAAATGGGGTAGATAAATGTTAGAAAAATATATTGTAATCATTATAAAAGTTAATATTGTGCTGATAATCAATAAAAGGGGTAAAAACAAGGAAGTTTTTGGTATTTTCTAGAGGATTTTTAATAGTAAGATTAATTTTTAATACTGAACAAATAATTGGTCATGATTTCGTTGCTGGACTTATTTAAAAAGCTAATTGAGTACTTTGATTCAATATTTATAAACAAAATATGGTTAATTTATATTTTTGAAAATCTAAACCGTAACACACCCCCCTTACCAGAAGGAAGTTTTTTTTTCTCAAACAAAAAAAAAACTTTATGTATCAAAGTGATGTACTAATTGTACTACAAATTATATCAACTCACGTCAACAAATCATATGCAAATATATAACCAACCTGTGTAACCACTACTACTTGTAGCAAAGAAAACTATCCAAATCTGCTTTAAAGGAGCAATAATATATACCAAAAAAAAATACAAAAGCAATCAAAACAGAAAAATAAAAAAAATCTTATAGTGCCTCTTTATCCGGGGGTTTTGACTTAAGGTCTTTTATGTGCCAAACTCCAACACTGCCGGAATCATCTTGGAGTTCATACGTCCAAGGAGAGACAATCTTTTTCACAGTGTACGGTCCAGTAAATTTAGGGGCCAACTTCGATGTGAAGTACTGAGAAGCATTAGAGATGGCATGGTTACGTTTCCATACCTCTTGACCCACAGTCAATTTATCTTCTCGTCGCCGGAGATTATAAATTTTTTGGCTACTAGCGTATGCCTTTTGCAGACGCTGTGACACATCTTTAAAAAGAGTTTCCAAAGGCTTGTTAGGAATATTAAGATCGGTCGTCCTATCTAAAATTGGATCAGCTGGAGGTGTCACAAATGCACCAGAAATATTTAGTTCACGACCAAACATAACCAAATTGGGGGTTACTCCCGTGACTTCATGTCGAGCAGATCTAAGTGCCCAGGATACTTTTGGCAAGAACTTATCCCAAGTCCTATGGTTGTCTTTTACATATGAAGCCAACATTGTTTTGAGGACACGATGAACTCTTTCCACCGGATTCGCTTGAGGATGATAATTTGCGACAAATGAATGTTTAATTTTATAATTATTTATTAGGGTTTTAAAGTTTTCACTTTTAAATTGAGTTCCATTGTCGGTTAGAATCTTACTTGGTGTTCCAAAGATCAATATAACACGTTCCTCTAATAGTTTGACAATTGTGAAAGAAACCATACTCCTCATAGGAAATAATAATGAAAATTTACTAAAGCAGTCTCAAACAGACAATATATAACAATGTCCTTGGGAGCTTCGTGGTAAAGGACCGACAATGTCAATACTTAGCAGTTGCCAAGGTAGGGTAAGTGTAGGCGATTTACTCAACATTAAACCTGCGGGCTTTTGCTGAGAGGGTTTATTTTCCAGACACACCCTACACTGGTTGATGTACCGAGCGACATCCGCTCTCATAGATGGCCAATAATATTTGGAGGAAATTCTACCAAGAGTTTTAAAGATTCCTAAGTGACCATACAAAGGGGATCATGATTTTCTCTAATGAGCTGGAAACGCTTATTTCTAGGGACCACGATAAGCCACTCTTCTTGAGGATTACTGAGGTCAGAGTATCGTAAATTAGCCCTTTTGTACAGAATATCTGACTAGAAACGCCACAAAGGGTATTTTGAAGGTGTTTGTAGTACACTCTGGACCATCTGAAGGTACCATTTATCAGAGGCTGGATGTGTTGAGGGGATAGCAGCAGGAGTAACCACGTCAATCACGGGCACAGTCCTTGAAAGAGTATCGGGGACAACTTGTTCTTTGCCCTTCCTGTGGATGATCTCAAAATCGAACTGTTGTAGGCGAACAGCCCATCGCGCTATCCTTCCAACAGGGACCTTGATACTATACAGCCATTTTAGAGAATAATGGTCATGATTTCGTTGCTGGACTTATTTAAAAAGCTAATTGAGTACTTTAATTCAATATTTATAAACAAAATATGGTTAATTTATATTTTTGAAAATCTAAACCGTAACAATATGCTTTGGAAAAACATTTTTTCTACACCCACACGGATATTAGTTTATCTACGCACAGATTACAAAACGAAAAAGTATGCGACTTTGTTCAACTGAACGAATATATCTCATATCCATTCTAGTTAATGAGAATATTGCAAAACAATTAAATTCACCAATCACAGTTCATGTTTTGGACACCCAACTATTCTTATTATTAAAATTTTAAATAAGTGATAATTCAGTCAAACTAATTGTCTCTATATTTTTTAGTTATTGAGATTAAATATACATAAAAATGAGTTATTTTTGTGTGAAATCGATAAATAATATTTTTATTTGATCCACGTTTTGAAAAAAAACTTTAATCAAAATATATGTAATTAATTTAATTTATTAAAACTAAAATCATAAAAGTGGCCGTGGAGCTAAGGACAGGGTATCTGCTTTCCAACCTAATAGTAATTTTTTTTTATAAATTAGTAACTTTCATAAATTATTTTGTCTTAGTAACCTAAAATCATTTTCAATGTTTGTAGATTTTCATTAGTGGGTCGTAGAAAAAAATATACTGTACAATTCGAGTGGATTGTCCATATTGCATCATAACCACTTTTGTTGCACAAACTACTATTTCCATCTTCTGGTGCAGTAAATATACTTATAAAAATATGGAAGACGAATACAAACAGTTTAAAATTTTTAAAAATAATAGAAACCCCATCTTTCTGTTTTACAGCATATGAAGGTGTAAAGGTGTAGGGGAGAGTGAGGCACAGAGGACCGGTGCGAAGGGGCACAAAGGACTTTGTTTATATTTCTGCTATACGTGCTGCCACCTAGTCGGCTTTACACTGTATTAAAGTCCGCACATCTGTCTATCTATTAGTCTATGATCGCCGATTCGACAACTCATGCAGTTTTGTGGCCAAAAGAGTGATTTTCAAGGTATGTGATGTAATATTTATTTATTTTTATTGCCTCGTAAATAATTTAAAATTGTAATGATGTGTTTACGTGTTGCATGCATTTGAAACTCCCATTAATAAGGTCTTATAAGGACATGATATTTTCCAATAATTCTATCTGTAGATTTCATAACTTATAACTTCGTCTGAAGTGTGTATTGGGGGCAGAGCGGACCAACATCTGGTCCTCTGTGCCCCTCTTGGTCCTGCGTGCCCCGCTAAAGATAATTCTTATATCTTCTATTTCAGATAGTACGTACGTATAAAAAAAGCCTGTCCCAAAGTGGACTATCCAAGATGTTGAAGCTGCCATCAGTGCTGTAAACAGGAGTGAATTATCCATCACAAAGGTAGCCAAGCAATATGATGTCCGAAAACGTGTCTTCTAAAGCGTATTAAAAGTAATAATGTTACGCCTCCGCGAAATGATCACTTTAAACAAGTATTCACTAAAATTCAAGAAGAACAAATTGTTAAACATGTCCTTGACTTAGAAACAACATTTTAGGGTTTGGGGCCCACTGATATAATAAAACTTGTTTTTCAAGTAGCAGAGAAGATGAATATTGCTCATCTCTTCAGCAAAGAAAAGAAAATGGCAGGTGTGGACTGTCTATATCATTTTAGAAAAAGGCATCCGAATTTATCATTAAGAGCTACTGAACCAACCAGTATTGCGAGAGCGGCTGGTTTTAATAAAGTGCAGGTTACTAAATTTTATGATTTGTTGTCCTCGGTGATAGATGAAGTACAAATTTCAAGCTGACCAAATATATAATGCTGACGAAAATGTTGCACAAAAGGGACGCAAGCAAGTAGGCCGCATAGTCAGCACAGAAACGGGTTTCAATGTTACAGTAACATGTGCAATATCAGCTTCAGGTTCTTACATTCTTCCGTTTGTGCTTTTCCCTAGAAAAAGAATGTCTGAATTATTGATAAAGAGTTGCCCTGCTGGAACTGTGGGACGTGCAAATAGTAGCGGATGGATGGATAGTGAGCACTTTCTTAAATATTTAGAATACTTTGCTAAACACGCACGTGCATCCGAAAATAGAAAAGTGTTATTGATAATCGATAATCACTCCAGCCATCGCAACCTGGATGCCATTTTAAAGGCCCGTAGTTTGAATATTGTGATGATCTCTCTTCCTCCTCATACAAGCCATCGTATCCAACCGCTTGACTGTTCTTTTTATGGATCGTTAAAAGGACAATATGCGCGAGAATGTGATAAATGGCTTTCCAATCACCCAGCTCAAAGAATATCAATCTATAATGTTATGGAGATTTTTGGTAAAGCATTTTTAAAAGTTGCCACTCTAGAAAAGGCCGTCAAAGGTTTTTAAGTAACAAGTATTTGTCCGCTAAATCCTGATGTATTTTCGGATACTGATTTCCTTCGTCGATCACTGAGAATCCACAAGTGATAGCAGATCTTGATAATAGAGAGAATGAATAACTTAATGCAGAACCACTGCTTCAGCATAGTCACATCCTCGATAATAACCCAGAGTTGGTCCCAGAGGGCGAAACTGTTCAATCAGGACTAATATTACCAGTACCCTCAACCTCACAAAAAATGGACACTTCTGAACCAGTACCGGGTCCATCGACTACCAAAGATCCACCAACATCACGAAAAATGGACACTTTTGAACCAACACCAGGTCCGCCGACTGCCAAGAATCAATCAGGAGATGATATTGAAAACATATTGGCTACAATTTCACCCAAGCCAAAGTGCAAACGAAAACCAAATACCAAAAAGAAAGCTCAAACATCAGAAGAATTAACAGCAACGCCGTTTAAAGACTCTCTAGAAGCCGAAATTCAAGAAAAAAAGAGAAATGCATCACTGAAAAAGAATTTTGAATAAGGTAAGCAGGTTATTAGAAAATGCTTCTCGGCTTCTGGAAAAGGAAAAGTCTGCAAAATAGCCACGGTTTACCAAAAAAGAAAAAGAAACTTCAAACACAACGGAGGCTGGATGACGATTCTAACGAATCAGACGATGAAATTAATCTAAAAAGCATATATTGTGTTGGAAAATTTTTAAAGTCCAAACCTGACGAAGGATGGATTCAATGCCAGTTGTGCCGAAATTGGGCCCACCAAATGTGTGCAGGTGCATCAGAAGATGACGATTAGTTCCTATGCGCAAAGTGTGATAAAGATAAGAACCTACCGTTTATTTTTGTCAAAAATAAGCATTATTGTTTTATTTTAAATATAAACCATTATTATCGTGTTTTGTGGTTCGTTTTTCAATAAAACCTGTTCTTTATCATCATTAAATTCGGAATTAGTTTTTTTACATACAAGTAACACAGCGGTCCTTTGTGCCCCAAGGTATGGGGCAGAGAGGACCGAATACATACAGTGAAACTTTTCAAAATAGAATCAATACCAAGTAAGATTTTGTACAGGTATATGCATCAGTCGATACCGCATAGGTATAGCCCCAGTATCTTACATAGTAAAATTTTTATCAATAGCAATAAGAGTATGACGACTTTTAGCCTTAAGTGGTCCTCTGTGCCCCACTCTCCCCAAATAAAAATTGTAACATTTAGATAAAACTTAATAAAAGTAAAAATACCAATAAACGTGTCCGAGCGTTTCTCCGAATAAGTCCCCATTTATTTATTACCGAATTTATTCCATTTGGCTGTTTCACACTGTATGTACAAATCAAAAATAGGTTAATATTTTAACACTACCGAGACTTGAGTCTTTTCATGCGGGTCCAGAGAAACAACGAGGATAAATTCGACCACAGTAACGAATTTTTGTTAATATATAGTAATTGTAGCAGCCCTTACTCCTTCAATTTTCGTTATTATTAAGCGATTTTGTTTTTTTTTTAATCAGAAATGGGAAATATGTGCAAGAATATGTCGTGTTTTAGTTATGGCTGTTGTCTCCTGAAAAATCTAAAAAAATATGGTTGTCCTTGTGTGAACGTTGGTCTAGTCTTTGGTTATTTACCGCATCCCAAAAGCAGAGTGATCGATATACCTTCCACCAGAACAACAGTGGCGGGAATTTTCAACACAAAAGAGGAAAAGGAGAAATGATGGGGGGACATCTAGGGATTCATCTTTGGTCCGCAATTTATGGATCATTAGAAATACATTGCAGAATCTGAAAATCTTTTATGGTTTTTGGTCCGCAATTCATGTACGTCCTGCGAGTTATGCAACGATCTAACGCAGAAATGCAGAAAGTGTCTGCGTTGCTCATTTTCTGATTGACTAAACAATATAACAGTCTTGTTTAAAATTATTTCTTGTTGAGAAAGCAAGCGCTAGGCAGTGTTACGGCTACAACTTTTGATTCTCGGAATGTATTCTGCAAAGTTGGCTTTATGAATTGATGCAATATGTTTGATCCAACCGTATTCATAGCTAAAATTTGTACTAATTCACGAAAATACGAAAAAGCGGAGAGATTTATTTTTGTCGTTTTAGTTCTTATTAAAGAAATTTCTCAATATCTACTTCCTGTAGTTTAAATTTTAAGGTACCGTCAAACGGGGTGAATCGGGACGATTTTTAGATATTATTATTAATATTTTCTTCTAAAACTATCGAAGAAAATTAAAATTTAGGGGAAAGTGATCGTAGTCAATACGGCTGCTGAAATATGTATTGGATAATTATCTGATTTGAATAAATTAATTAAAAAAAAAAATATAATATGGTGTGTCCCGATTGACCCCGTTTTGGGGCGAATCGGGACACGCTATTTCAAGCCATGCAATGTGCATGTCGCCTCGAGTATGGGGTTAATCGGGACAAAAATAAATTAAAATATTATTTTTGATTTATTTTTTAATATAAAAGGTAAAAAAAAAACAATGACATTTGGAAATAGCCTTTATTTTATAGTTTTAAAGTGCATAGGATTTTAGCTTCATTTGCAAAGGAAATTCGTAGCAATTTAGTTGGTTTAGGCAGTTTTTTCACAATTTGTTCCAAGCTAATCATGCATATGTCATCCACTGTGGGAAAGATATAGCAATTTTTTACCTTTCTGTTAGGTCTAAGAAATTTAACTTCAAAAGTTTCATCAAAGATTCCCTTAATTTGCCCGATGAAATATTTGTTCACTTTGTTTGTTTTAAATTCAACCTCTACAAAGTTGTCAGTTGCGATGTTTTCCATAGTAGGCTGCACATCTTCAAAGCACTCTTCCTGTTCCATTATTTCTAATTCCGGTTCTGACTCAAGTTCCGAAGTTTCATTCTCTTGAGGCACTACAGTATTGCTTGTTGACGGTTGCGGTTCTAAAAATCTGTTGTTGAAACGCTTTTGCCTGGCTCCTCTTGAATTTTCTTTTTCCTTGCTACTGTTTGTTTGCAAGCATTCCTGCTTTCGTTAAGCAATTCTACAACAGACTCCGTCCAGGCATTAGGATCGTCCTCTTCGAGATTTCTTTAACCGTTTTAAAACCTAGTCCTATCAAGTGGAATAATTCCCGTCCCACGAAATCCGCTTTTAATATTCTGACTTAGAGTCCCTACTAATTTGTCTATAGTACGTTTTAGTAAACTCGGAAAATACTCCTTCGGCAAAGAACCCTTGTATTCTTTTTTCCAATCTTGTAGAGTTGACCTCCAAACCTTTTTCATTGGGCCAAAAACAGAGTCGTCAAGTGGCTGTGTTAAATGGGTTAAATTCGGCGGCAAAAAACAAAACCTAATCGCCAATGATTACCCTTGGTGCCGAACGTCTTTTCAAGAACGGTAGAGCAATAGAAATAAACCATTCTTCAAATAATGGCTGGTCGAACCAGCCACTTTTATTTCGTCCATAGCGCGCACCTTTTGGTCCATTTGTCAACCAGGTATCGTAAAGATGCTCGCTCCTATAGACTAGAAATGGGGGTATTAGCTGGCCATCACCACTTACGGCAAACATTACTGAGGTCGATGTTTTTGTTGAATCGATTATGCGTTCTGGATGTCTTGTTTTTCTTTTTACGATGACTTTTTTCCGTCCGGGATCATCTACAAAGCAAGTTTCATCATAGTTGATGATGGATTCAGTTTCAGCGTTTTGTAAGTTTTCTTGGAGGTGGTCAATATATTTATTTATTATTTCCCGAGACACTGCTGCCCGAGCTCGTTTAATATTTTCATACAGTCTTTCAGTGAGTGATTCTTTATGACGCAAACAAAACAAATTCGCCCAATCAACACCGGGCATATTATTAGTAAATTTTGCCACTCTTATTCCTTTTCTATCAAGATATGCCTTAACGATGTATCGAATATCAATTTTTTCCAACGGGTATTCTTTGGCTTCTGTTTAGCATGTCGTTGTAGCGTCGATCTTGGTATATTATATAACTCTTCTGCTTCTCGAAGGGTTATTTGGCCTCTTCTAAATTGCCTCAAAACCGTTTTAAGCTGCTTTTTACTATAATTTTGGTAAAACCTAGTCACAGGCGTTCTTTTGTATTTTCGGACCATCGTCCCGATTCACCCCTAGAAGTGGTTTGTTTTTTTCATTAATTAATAATAAAAAAACTTTACAAAATAATTTATTCAAAGACTACTTAACATCTAGAAAATACCCACAGGTATACTATATTAACAATGCAATACTCAAATCCTACAATAAATACCTTTTTCAAACGAAGTTTTCAGCCGGTTTTAAAAACGTAAAATTATACTGCAATATTTTGACACCTGTACCAATGAAGCGTTGCGAATTAACTGACGGCGACATACGAAGGTCAAACGATTGTGGATTCTGCAATAGGCTTTTCATATTACCCGTCCTAAAAACATTAGCTACAAGCATAAAAATCACGTGTTTGTAAATAAATGTCATACTGTCCCGATTGACCCCTTAGTCCTGATTCACCCCGTTTGACGGTAACATATAAAAAGGTCATAATCTTGAAATTTTACAAAAAGAGCAAAATTTATTACTATAGCCGGTTTCAAATGGTGTTTTTTTTATAACTAGTAAACAGTAAAGTGCGCATACTTCGGAAATCTATTAATTAAAATCCAATCAAGTTAATGCTTTCAATAAAAGACAATAAAAAACCTCGCTCTTTCGCAATGGAGTACAATAAACTACCTGCAGAACTTTAAGAGCTTTTACATTTTTAAGTGCTAATGAGAAGAAGGCATTATGTTAAATTATGAAGTAAAGACTTTAAATAACTGTACTGCTCGGTAAGAGATGTAAATTGTAGTGTGTTTATTAAGAGTAGATATGATGTTATTAGAATTGTACAGTATATTATTTCTACGATCCACTAACAAAAATTTACAAAATTTTGATAATTGATTTAGAGTTTAGTAAGATAAAATCACTATTTTACAAAGAAAGAAACTGATAATAAAACTGATAACGATTCGAATATGGAAAATGAGATTGAAGAAAATTTAAACATTAGCCTTACTCTTATAGACAACGATCTTGAAAAGGTTGAAGAAAATGTATTTAATATTGTTCAAAAAACACCACCTAGAAAAAATCAAGGAATAGTACAATGTTCAGAATTCGAGACTGAAGATGGGTTGGTAGTAAACCACTCCAGCAACATCGAAAATAAATTAAACAATACAAACGAAATAAATGAAAGTATCGAAAGTGGAGAAAACACTTTAATGACAGAAGAACAAGAAATACGTGTCCTGATCTCAAACAACAACGACTCAGCTAAAACACTAGGCCATAACTCTAACATCTATTATCCTCAAGAGCCAAATACATCGCAAAGTCGTAAAGCTAACCCAAAACATTCGAACCAACGTATCAGTGCGTCTTTTATAGATCATATTTTCTGGCCAGAGGAATCACTTGAGAAAGAAGGTATCGCCAGAAAAACTGAAAGACTCTCTTAAGATGGCTTCAATTTCACCAAGAAAAAGAAAGGCTTAAAATAGAAAAAGAAAGGAAAGCTTAGAAATGTCACAAATAAAAGGAAAAGAGAAATAATAAAAATAAAGAAAAATAAAAAGTGCATAATAGAGGATTTTGAAAGTAAATTATGCGAAGAATGAAAAGCAAGTGGATCCAGCATAAATGATGTTTTTGATGAAAATTTGTTAAATTATAGTGAAAATTCCACACCTGTAATTTTGAACTAATCAAAATACGTGTTTTTGACAGATCACCATGGCAACGGAGGTATTTTAGTGGAAATTTTTTTTCTCGTGGGGTACCCAACAGCGAATTGTACTGGAAATTGTTTGACGTTTACAATAACAGATCATTTTTGACAGACTGGTTTTTATTTGTTCACATAATAGGTTTAGTTTTGATACATTTTAGTTACAATGCTAAGGTGTTTTCTATATTCTTCGGCCACTTCTTTTCTTCTTAATGGCGAAAATGCAGGACTTTGGATGCTTTGAATTATGTGTCTATGTCTAATAAAATATATATAATATTTAGACACTAATTTATTCACCTTTTTCCCATTCAGCACTTTGAATTTTGCGTAGTTTAGGTGCAAATATTCGTGGACAATTCGGAACAAATTTTCGATTTTCAAGTTGGAGCCACAATCCTCTATTAATCCGAGTAAGTAAGTCATGGTGCAATGATTGATCATTACATCAGACAATTTCACGCATATTTTGCATAGCGTATGATTTTCAAATTGATTCATTTTTAAACAAATAGGTAATTTTGTTGGTTTTACTTGCTGTGCAATATTCTTTATCGCAACAAAACGCGAGTTATTTAATGTTTTGAATTGTCAAAATACAATGATCACAGCCTCCTACGATTGATGCTTGCTGACGTTGGTTATGAATTTCATACCATTTTAAAGCGCTCATAACGCATGTTAATAAAAACGCAGAAAACCAATTTTGTACCACTTGTAGTTATTCAAAACTTACGTAAAATTAAAGAATATACTATTTTCTATTTTCAAATGGTATTCCCATGCAACTACAATGAGTAGAAATAAGCAATTTTAAAGCCTAAATAATTGCAGCGAAACATTTTTTTACGTCGGGCCGCTTGACAACTTCAAAACTAAAATTATATTCGAGGTTAGGGTCTCACTTAGTTACCATGACAACTCAACAATCAAGGCGACAACACCTTTTATGTTTCACTGGTGACTTGGAGAAAATAATTTGCATTGTTGAGAAACGAAAAATAAATTTTAAAAATATTTAATTTTCAACCATAATTCGGCGTGGAAATTTTTTGACCTCTAGTGGTATTACTAGTGAAAATGAGACATCAAGAAACGAAGGTGGAATAGGCATGAGTAAGGGAGATTTTTACTTGATTAGCTTTCCAGGAAAAAAGGTTACATAAATACGTTTGTTGTGTGCAAAACATAATTAACAACAATGAACTAGATGTGCAAGCATTTTCACCTATCAAAGGACATAAGACGATGTTTAAAATCATCGAAAATGATTTAAGAATAGTTACTCAAGCTCAACTTATTTGTAAGTTAGAACAACCCCAAATCATTGGGTCTGGCAACAGAAATAGGTATAAGTTTTCTAAAGAAATTATGTGAGCAATATAGTTATTTCCTTTATATCTTCATATTTTGACAAAATACAATATTTGCAATATTTTTTCCGACGATAATTATATTTTTGTTTTTAGTTGAGCTTTACTTTTTCAGTTTGTATAAAAAGATTTTTTAATGTGTTTTTAAATATAAGTCAATTACTGGTAAAAGATGTTTGTCCATTATGGGGTTGTCTATGGTCAAATACTAGTTATTTTCAAACATTTTTGGGAATTTTTTTTGATGACCCAGCAAAAGGTTTTTTTTTTAAATATTCTTTGAAATACTGCCAAAATTGCTGGTAATTTTTTATTAAAAGCAATTAATAAAAAAGTTGTAGATTTTCAGTTTCAAAAATTTGCTTAACTGGTCAATTATTGGCTCATCCACCCTAGTAAGAAAAAAAATAATAATACAAAAAAATACCCCCTAATTTACCCAACAGTGCGATCATCAGAGTCTTAAAAGAGATTAAAATTAGAGTAGCCCATTGTTACGTTCCACCAAACCTGGCGGCACAGGTAAAATTCAAAAGTGCACTATACCTTTTAACTACCGGCTCTTTAAAATTACAGATCTTGTTTGAGCCGCCTGTGTTGTGAAATTCCCACAAAATTTTGATTTATTACTCCGTGTCGATTGCGATTCTACTATATCCACAAAAATAAAATAGAAATCGAGCATAATTACAACACACGTAGGCGAGATCAAAACGTAAAAATTCCCAAATGTGAAAAGAGCATAAAAAACGTAGTATTGTTTATATAGGTCCCAATTATTTAATTTTATGCCATTAGAACTTAAAAATATAAATAAATTAAATCAATTTAAAATTATACTCAAAAAATGGATTATTATTACTAAGGAAAATTTTTAGTAACATAGTAAATAATAATTAAAAAATATTTACTTGCCCCATACTGTCCGTTTCTTTTACTTTTTTTTAAATTTTATTTTGTTGTTTATTTTATATACTTAGATGTACATAAGATATTAATTAGATATGTTAAAAAGATTTATTTTTTTGTAACAGTAGAATTATGTAGATTAGGAATGTACTAAAATAAGCCACAGATATCACAAACAAGCTCTATATTTAGTCATATTTATTTTACCATTGTTTAAATTTACCAGTGTATTACGGTTTTCCTTTTTTTCTTATAAAATAAACATTATTTATTTATATTTATTTGACTTATAGGTGAGGAAAACCAGGCAAACCTGACCCACCATCATCGAGACGGTAAAGCATGGCCATTTCTAATCTGGATGTCATATCAACAGAAATTGAATTTCTGTTAATACGCAACACATCAAATCCTATAACGAACCATGCAATTTAATTAAAAATCGTCTGGTGTAGGATTTGAAGTCGCTCTCTCTCTATCTCTCTCTGACTTTAAACTTGCCTATAAATGAATATAAGCCCCTTATACAGCTACGCCATCGACCCGATCTATGTTCTAAATTGTAAAAAACCTGTAAATTTACTTTGTATCAATGCTCGAAATAATTTTAATTTAATTAAATAGATGTAAATTTACTTTGTATTAATACCCAAAATCATTAAAACTGTACTAAACTGCTATTGATTAAAAATTAAAACACATCCGATTTCAAGGATAATTAATAATGTATTAAAATTTAATGAAATTTATACATAAACTATATCTAATTTAACCAAAATTTCAACACTAACGCATTTCAAACAATAGGGCCGATGTGTGTACATTATCAAAACTAAAATACAATAGTACTACATCAATAATTATGAATGACCATAAATACCTACTGCGTTTTTGTCTCGTTTCTAGAAAATTCATTTGGTAATAATTATTATAATGAAACAAAATGAGTTAGACTATGAATATTTTTATACACCGTGTCCCACGTAAGGCGGGCATTACAACTTTATGGAGAATAAATTAATTTGTATTTTCGCCATTTTCTGAGTATACATAATCGAATATGCTCTTTTGAATTAAAATAAAATGAACTCTGTGCAACTTCCGGTTATACCGGAAGTGACCACTAACTTCGGTATTTTAAAGGGAATACCCCATATTTTTTTTTAATTTTAGATTCAGAATGAAATTCTGTAAACAACGCTACCCCATTTGCCTATTCTAGTTATAGCGGATTTGGCGTTATTCAATTTTTTTTCTACATTTTTAGTCGCCGGTAGACATTTTCTTAAAGTCGTCTATCTCAGGTACTATATCTATCAGATACTTAAAATTTTAATCAGAGGTAGTAGATGGGATGTATTTCTTGAGAATATTTAGTTAGTTTGCAAATTATTTTTAAAAATGAAATTTTTTAAACATAAAAAACTTTTTTATTTTAAAGGGAACACCCTATATATTTTCTAAATTTAGGATTCAGCATGAAATTCTGTAAACAATGATACCATATTTGCCTATTCTAATTATAGCGGATTTGGCGTTATTCATTTTTTTTTTTAATTTTTAATCGTCGCGCCGGTAGGCATTTTCTTAAAGTCGACTGTCTCAGGTACTATTTCTGTTGGATACTTGAAATTTTAGCCAGAAGTAGTGGATGGAATGTACTTTTAAAAACATTTACAGTTTTCTGCAACAAAATATGTCGTTTAAAAATTTTAAATTTTTTTAATGATAAGGTACATACTAACTAAAAACAATTTTTATTAAAAGCACATGGTTTAAAAAAATCATTTTATCAAATGTTCAAAATGCCCCCCGTTAGCTTCTAAACATTTTAACAATCTTTTTTCAACATGATTAGTTGTTGCTTTACGAATCATTTCACCATCTAACTCGTTAAAGCCATTGCTCTAATTCTTCTTTAGTATTAATTTGGGTAGAGTACACTAAATTTTTAATATGACCCCATAAAAAAAATCAACAGGAGTTAGATCTGGCGATCTTGCAGGCCAAAGCCAAGGACCATTTGGACCTATCCATCGGTCTTCAAAGAGTGCTGTAATTTCTTGATTTACATAGTATGTTGAATGTGCTGGGGCACCATCCAACTGGTACCAAAAATTATTATTTGGTAGCTGGTTTAAAATGTCGGCAACTACTTCTCTAAGAATTCTAATGTATCTTTCTGAGGTCAGTCTTTCATTATAAATGTAATAAAAAGCTCTTCCAAAACCGATCACTGCAAACACATTAAAACTAAATTCGTACTGAAATTGTGCTTCACGATAAAAATGTGGATTTTCGTTTGCCCAGAAATGACATTGCTTGCGATTGATGATCCCTTTACGTGTAAATTTCGACTCGTCTGACCACAAAATTTTGTTTAAAATCTCGGGATCTTCTTGAATTCGTACCAATAACCATTCGCATAATTCAGTTCGTCTTATTTGATCACCATCTCGCAACTCATGAACTTTTCTTTGTGCATAGGGATGCCATTTATTTAGTGCTAAAATTCGTTGTATTGACCCTCGACTATTATTTAAATTATCTTAAGCCATTCTAATGGAGGCGTGAGGATACGCAGTAAAATACCCTAATACCCTAATGTTGACGGTTTCTTCCCGGGTTTTGTTTAAAATTATTCAAAAAGTTAACTTCGATTCTATAAAAATTCTGTCTGTTCATTGGTGGTAAATGATATCAGGCTTGCATTGCTCTTTTAAATACACTGTAGTTTTGTCTAAAAATAAGAGGCAAGCGGTATTAAGAAAAGAAAAAAATATCTCCGTACAACCTACTTCAATATCAAGACGTAAAGTTACAATGACAGGTAGAAGAGCATCGTTAGCTGGACGAAAACCTGGTAAATCTAACAAAAACAACAAAGGAAAGCACCACACAGTTGCAACTATGTGTAAAGAGTATCATTGGTCTAGGTGATAATAAGTTTAGGAAATAGGGATTTTCACGAACATTAATATGTATTTGATTTATTTGTATATGTATTATTAGTTATTGAAGGAGTTAAGAATGTATACAGCGTTAAATATACATTTTACAAACTGTATTAGCATAAACACGTCTGTCCTTAATATGTTGACCCACCGAAGTTAACTGCAGACGTCTGCACTTTACTCCCCTTTCTTATTGGTCGGATAAATCTTAAAAAGCCGAATCGTTTGGCTCTACCTGCAGTATACGTATATGCTTCCGGGACACAGCGGTGTGGAGGGCAACGAAAAAGCCGACGCACTTGCTAAAAGAGGAATCAAATCTGTGTTCGTAGGACCAGAACCATTCCTGGGCATTGCAAAAAGCACTGCCAAAGGAATTATCTCAAAATGGATGGAGGGTGCAACACTCACGAACTGGAGAGATACCCCAGGGCTAACCCATTTGAATGCGTTTATAACCAACCCTTCCATGAACGCCTCTGCTCAGATCCGAGAATGAAGTAGGAGAGATCTACGCATTTTCACCGGACTAATGACAGGACACTGCCGTCTGGGCAACCACATGAGAAGGATAGGTCTGCAACAAACATCGACTGTCGATTCTGCAGCGTGGAGGATGAGTCTGCAGAGCACATTTTATGTACATTGTACGATTCATCAACAGACCTTTTGCGGAAAATGTTTCGATATGTCTGAACTTCTAAAACTAGTCAAATTTAAAATCATGTTATCATACCGCATACCACAAATATAACATTGAAAATGTTAAAAAATTTCATATTTTTTTAAAAGGTAAAATACACGTGCCATTTGTATACCAATTACCGATCAAAAAACGAAATATTTGTGGTATGCTGAAGTGCGTTTTTGCTGAAGTGCGTTTTTGCTGAAGTGCGTTTCCGTTGATGTTAATGAACCTGGTTAAATTCTACAATTTCACCAGTAAAAACATCAACAAATTAATATTTTACATCTACTAAATAAATAAACAATTCTCAAATAGTTCGACTGCTTCTTACCCTAATATAATGTGAAGTCATAAAACTATAAATAGCATTTATCTCAGAATACCGAACGTCGAACACCTGTGTTTTTAAGTGCACAGCTGTGCATTGGAACAAAATGAGTGTCCGACGCATAGTTAACGAAGCACAAATGACGTATTTCATTATGTCATGATGTTTTCATTGGTTGAAACCGAATAGGTGCGTGAACTATGCCCCGGACACTCATTGCGTCCCAACAGTATATATTAAGGTGCGCTCGACGCGAGGAGTTCAGTTGTATGTTTGCCATCATTCAGTAGTTGTCTTAGTGCCACCAAAGAATCAGTTGTCTTTTTGCCATCATCGCTCACAGTTGTTTGCTATCCGAACGTTCAAGTGCTTTCTGCCGGCGACGGCACGTTACTTTCTACATTTTTACAAGCGTTTAATGCAGTTTATTTTCTGGTGCAAGTTATATCTTCTACAATTATTATGGCATAAGAAAATCTACAAACAAATGTTTTCAAGTTGGTAACTAAAAAATCAACTATATTAGTTAATCAAATTGTGATGAACTAAAATTGTAAATATTTAAAACTGTTTAGTGAAGATAAGTGAATCAACCACTATGTATTTACTTCAGTGAAAATAGTAAATTAAAAACACTTTTTTTTCTACTACCTATGACTCGTTAGTTATTTCTACAAAAGAACCCAATTCTTCTAACACCAGCGACATATGCTACAGAACATTTTTACCAAAGAAATATTCGGAAGTAACACCGGTATTTTTTCATGGTCCTTATTCGAGCCGGATTCAAATTGGAAATTTTTGGGTTCATCAAAAAAGAAAAATCTACAAGCTCCCTTGGGAGTGCTTCATAGTGTTCGAGAAGAAAAAGAGGCCAGAATCTACTAGTTAACAACAAGAATCAACAAGGTATTTTAAAAAAGACTTTTTATTGTGGGGAAATTTATTTTATTTTGATTGTTTTAACTTTTCGTTGGAGATTAAGGGTTTGTAAAATCAATATTAGTAAATTGCATTTCTTTTTGTCGTGGATTTTTCTATTTTTAAAAGAAAAATAATTTTTGTGATTTTTTCTGTACTTATTGTAATAGTTTACATATTTACAGTGTTTATTTAAAATTGTTTTTTCATAAATTTTTTTTGGTAAATTGTTTTTTGAAAGAAAAAATTTACTTTCTCTAAGTCAATCCCTCGCAATTTTTTTTTATTAAAAAAACACTTAGCCGTTTTTTCATGAAAGATTTTTTTTGGAAATAATTTTTGTTTAAATTGTTTTTTTTTAAAAGAGAAAATTTACTTTCTCTAAGTCAATCCCTCGCAAATTTTTTCTTACAAAAAATACTTAGCCGTTTTCATCAGAAATTTTTTTGAACACTATTTGAACACTATTATCGAAATGGATCAATTGAAAAAAGTTAGAGGCATTTGTAAATCACAGTTTACCAAAACTAAAACTTGGGTCACTGAAAACTCAGCGTGTTCAGACAAAGGTACAATAATCGCCAAACTTGAAAGAATTAAACAATATTTTATCAAATACTTAGAAACTCAGGACCAAATTGAACAATCTGAACCTGCAGACATTGATAGGGACATCACAGAGGATGGATACTTTGAACTGTTTGCAAAATTAACCACAATGTTGGACAACTTAAATAAACCAACAGTTATCACTAATAATTCACCTCCAGTTCACGTTCCATCTGATCTTGGGGTTCCTCAATCAAGACTACGTTTGCCAGAAATAAAAATTCCTGTATTTTCTGGTAATTCACTTGAATATACATCATTTATTAATTTGTTTAATTCGCTAATCACCAATAATGTTCAAATGGGTTCAAATTCTGAAAAATTATTTTACCTACGCTCTCACCTTAGTGGCGAAGCACTTAAATTGATAGAATCGTTACCAATTTTGGATGACAACTTTCAAGTAGCACTAGATTTATTAAACACTAGATACAATAATGTCAGACAAATTTTGTCCAATCATTTCCAGCAATTGTTAGCGATTCCTGAGATTTCAAAATGTACCGTTGCCAATTTGAAAACATTTATCACTACCACTCAATCTACATATGAATCGTTATTAACGTTAAACCATGACCCGCAAGCACTCTTTGAATCTTTAATAACACAAATAATAGCTTTAAAATTAGATTACTCGTTTCGAAAATCATTCGAAGAACAAGCGGTCTCTAACGCCTTGAGTACGCCACAGAATTTATTTGAATTTCTTAACAAAAAATGTCAAGTAATGGAATCAATTCAATTAGTACCGTACAAACCAGAAACAAATAGGTCTAATAACACTAGCCAACAGGTGTCTAGGTCAACTAAGGTTTCATGTCATGCCACGTCTCAACCAGCAACGGTATCCACATTACGGACACAAAATAATGCGCCCCCGTACCATCAAGTGTGTAATATGTGTGAGAATACAACTCACAAAATTTACTCTTGCCCAAATTTTTTAGCATTGAACATTTCTGATAGGAAGACCTTTATTGCCAATAAGCAACTCTGCTTTAACTGTTTGGGGAAAAACCATTCATCACACACTTGTTTTTCCAGAAAAAATTGTACTATGTGTAACCAAAGGCATCATTCTTTATTACATGACATCCCTGCTCAATACCAACCACAACAACCTTATCACACTCCTTACCAAAACACTGAATCCAGTTTCACTACTCCCCCTCCTCAAAGCTTTAATAATCAAGGGGCAGTAAGTAAAAATTCAGCAAACCGGTCAAGTTGACTATCACAAACATCTTTATCTGCAACAACTACTCATACAACAAGCAACTACGTGCTACTGGCTACTGCTCAAGTTAATGTAAAAACAAATTCAGGAAAAACAATTCGTGCAAAAGCCCTTTTAGATAATGGCAGTCAGATGTCATTTGTCACTGATCACTTTTTTAATAAATTAGGTCTAGATTGCAATCAAAGTTCAATTCAAGTAACAGGCATAGGCCAAAACGAGCAGACAGTCAGGGGCGTAGTTGACTTAAATCTTACTTCACTTCATCCACCTTTTTCACATTTCTACGCCACTTGCGCAGTTATACCTCAAATAACATACAAACTCCCACAGTTATCATTGGATTCCAAAACAATAAAAATACCTAGTCATTTGGAATCCCAGCTTGCAGATAAAGATTTTCATATACCTTCAACCATAGATATCTTGCTCGGAGCAGATCTCTATTATAACTTAATTAAGCCAGGCATTCATAAACTAGGTCTAGGATTGCCTACCCTAGTCAATACTCATTTTGGGTGGATTATAGCAGGTAATTTTCCTGGTTCACCCCAACCACACAAATATTCTCATCATGTACAGTTCCCCAGGAAGGATCTAAAAAATCAGAGTACAGTTCGTGCGAGCACAAAATTGTTGTCTGGTACTAATCACATTCATTTTGCAACCCCCACATCTGAAATAAATTTAGAGGGTGGAAGCGGTTCATCAAATCAATCATCAACCTTTTCGGGTGGGTTTGACGACCCCTTGATCAGCCCTTTATCAAACATACATATTTCAAACATTCATTCAAACACTCCCAACGCACAAAAGGTGCTTGGTGGTGATCAATCAAACTTTTCAACCCCTATTCCTGACCAAGAGTCAGAGGATAGTAGCGGTGTTTCAAATCATCTTTCTTATCAACAATCAACCTTTTCGAGTGGGTTTGACGACCCCTTGATCAGCCCTTCATCAAACACAAGTTTTTCAAACAATCATTCACACACCCCTAACGCACAAAAAATGCTTGGTGGTGATCAATCAAACTTTTCAGCCCCTATTCCTGATCAAGAGTCAGAGGATAGTAGCGGTGTTTCAAATCATCTTTTATATCAATCATCAACCTTTTCGGGTGGGTTTGACGACCCCTTGATCGGCCCTTCATCATACATACTTATTTCAAACATTAGTTCAAACACCCCCAAGGCACAAAAGGTGCTTGGTGGTGATCAATCAAACATTTCAACCCCTATTCCTGATCAAGAGTTAGAGGATAGTAGCGGTTTTTCAAATCAAACTTCACATCACTCATCAAACATTCATTCTAACAGTTCGGACACAGAAACCAAACTTGTGTATGATACCAGTCAACACCAAATTTCACATCCCAGCTCAGCAAAAGAAGCTGAAATTAGCTTACATTTTTCACAACATGTTCCAAACAATTCTTCTCATGATGTCAAATTGGATAATCCCTTCAACCTTCTATTTGACAACAACGTTGCTTTGCACATTGCAAATCAGGGTCAAATTGACAACCCTTTCAAACTTTTAATACAAGATAACGTAGAGAAATCACCTACTACCACGCCACTGTCCACTGACCAGCTTTTGGAGCGGTTCTGGATACAGGAGGAAGTGGAAAACAAAATGGTTTTATCTGAGGATGACCAACTAGCTGAACAAATTTTCAAAAATACAACCATCCAGTTACCAAATGGTAAATTTCAAGTCAACTTGCCGCTTAAGAATGAATTGGCTTATATTCAATTAGGAGATTCTTTTCAAATAGCAAAGCATCGTTTTTTGTCATTAGAACGTAAACTTCACAAAAACCCTCAACTTTTCGCAGCATATAAAAAATTCATCGATGAATACTTGCAGCTCAATCATGGTCAAATCATACCACTTCAATTAAAAACTATAAACAACGAACAGAAATATTTTGCACCACATCTTTGTGTAATTCGTGATCAAAGTATTTCCACCAAGCTCAGAGTTGTGTTCGATTTCTCTTGTCAAACCACATCTAAACTGTCATTAAACGACATTTTGTTAACAGAGCCTCGGGTCCAACCTGAGCTGGTTGATATCCTACTTAGATTCCGCACATTTAATTGTTTTGACAGCTGATATCCAGAAGATGTACAGGCAAATAGTAATGAACCCTGCACACAATTTTTTGCAAAATATATTATGGCGAAGTTCACCAACCGAACCACTCCAATGCATTGAGTTAACATCTGTTAGTTTTGGGCAAAAGAGTGCTCCTTACGTTGCTTGTCGTGTTTTAAACGAAATTGCTTTTCAAAACCCACATCGGGCTCTGGCTCATCAAGCCCTCCTTGAACAAACTTATGTCGACGACATTTTAGCTGGTGCAAATACCATCGATGAAATTAAACAACTAAAAAATGAATTAATTCAATGTTTAAGCCCCCATAGTTTCGAACTACACAAATTTTGTTCAAATGTAAAATTATCAAAATCAGATCAGACTTCCGAAGTAAAAGATCTTAACCTAGAGGATGCTCCTTGCAAGATACTAGGTCTCAAATGGGATCATAATTCAGATTCCCTTCAAATATCCACTCCTTCATCCCTTCCTACACAGCAACTTACTAAACGCATAATTTTATCAACCATTTCAAGCTGTTTTGATCCGTTAGGGTTGGTCAACCCCTTGCTTGCTCACGGCAAGTTGATCATGCAGCAGCTTTGGTTATTAAAATTAGGGTGGGATGAAATCATCCAAGATCAAAAGGTATTACAAGAATGGAGCGAGTTTTGTAAAAATTTAACTGTTCTGCATGATGTAACGATCCCTAGACAAGTAATGTTAAACAAAGAAGTTTCACGTGTCGAACTTCATGCATTTTGTGACGCTAGTTCCATCGCCTAAGGTTGTAACATTTATGTACGATCAGTTTATTCGGATAATTCGATCCATTGTTCATTGCTCACGTCAAAATCAAGGGTAGCACCCATTAGTAAAATACTTACCATCCCAAAATTAGAACTGTCGTCAATGGTCTTGTTGTCCAGGTTGGTATCTCGAATCATTCAAAATTTGAAAACAAAGATTCATTTTAACTCTGTCAATTTGTGGACAGATTCACACATTGCTCTGTCTTGGGTAAGGGGACATCCTTCTCGATGGTCAGTTTTCGTCAGCAACCGTGTATCCCAAATCCAAGAACTTACCAACGATTTTCATTGGAGGCATGTAAGATCCGAAAAAAATCCTGCAGATTTGCTGTCTCGAGGACATTTTCAAAAAGACAAGCTTGAGTTCTGGTTCAGTGGGCCACAATTTCTTAAAGAAAATCACACCAATTTTGATCAACTTGATACTTTTAAATTAGTTACAGTTCTCCCAGAATCAAAAAAGACAGTTTTTCAAACTGTACGCGTCACCCCTGACCCCTGGGTCACCACCTTCGATACGTTCAATTCTTTTTCCAAACTTGTCCGATCTTTCGCATATTTGTTCCGTTTTTTGCACAATGTACGCCACCCAGGTGAAAAAATGACAGGAGCCCTTAATACTAGTGAAATTGATAATTCGTTAAAATTCATTTTATCTAAAATTCAATCCAGTTATTTTAGTACAGAAATTACTGGTTTACAAAATCAAAAGCCTTTAGCAAATAAACAAATACGATCATTAAACCCTTTTATAGACAAACAAAATTTAATTCGAGTAGGAGGAAGGCTTAAGCACTCTGACTTACCTTATGACCACAAGCACCCTATCATATTGCCAAGTAAATGCAAGATCACATCTCTAATTCTCAAATCAAACCACATCCGTTTGGGTCACAGTAGCCCTCAAAATGTTCTTTCAAATGTTAGATTGCGTTACTGGCCACTAGATGGCTTACGAATTATTTCCAAATGCACAACTTGTCATAAATTTCATGCTCAGAAACATTTTCAAATCATGGCAGATCTCCCCTCTTATCGTATTACTCAGGCTCGACCATTTCAAAGGGTGGGTGTCGACTTCGGAGGACCTTTCCTCATTAAGTCTTCTACTTTAAAAAAGGCCCCCATTCAAAAATGTTACCTTTCGCTATTTGTATGCATGGTTACAAAGGCTGTTCATTTAGAGCTAGTTTCTGACCTTACCAACGAAGCCTTTTTAGCAGCGTTAAAACGCCTAATTGCCCGTCGAGGGTGCCCAACACTCATTTACAGTGACAATGCCACAAATTTTCAAGGAGCCAAAAATCAGCTCAGAGATCTTCATCAATTTCTAGTTAATGACGATAATATGAAGTCAATCCAGTCTTACCTTCTTGCCACTGAATCAGAGTGGAAGTTCATTCCTCCACATTCACCACATTGGGGTGGATTGTGGGAATCTGCAATAAAAAGTGCAAAATACCACCTTGTTAGGCTCATGGGAAACTCTATTTTCACCTTTGAACAACTATCAACTGTGTTCTCACAGATAGAAGCCATATTGAATAGTAGGCCGCTTTGCCCCTTATCAAACGATCCTTCAGATCTCAACTCACTTACACCAGGACATTTTCTTATAGGCGCGCCTTTGATGTCCTTTCCAGAAAAAAATCTCGCCGAGATTCCTTCCAATCGCCTTAAATTTTGGCAACAATGCTCAAAGTTACAACAACAGTTTTGGAACCGATGGAAAGTCGATTACCTTAACAGGTTACAGAACAGGCCCAAATGGATGGAGCCTACACCTGAATTCAAAATCAATGATTTAGTATTGTTAAGGGAAGACGACACCCCTCCATTAAAGTGGCCTTTGGCAAGGATATTGGAGTTAATCCCTGGAAAGGATGGCAAATCTCACTCAGTGCGCATTAAAACCCAAGATGGAGTCTACGTGAGACCAATTGTTAAATTGTCCCTTGTGCCCAACACAGAGCTTTAGATTTTAAGTTAGGTACCTACTTTCGCATAAGGTTGTTAAATACGCAGTTGGATTAGGTCGAATCCAAATGCTCCACGAAAGGAAACGCTAGGATCTTGATCTGGGATAGATTCGCGAGTGACCTGGTCAATAACCTTACGCCATTTTTCCTTTATTTTTTCTTACTTATTATTTATCAACTTGGTTTTCGTTTTATGAATCTGTCATATGTTTGAAATCATGCGTGGCTTGCGCAACAAACACCTGAGAAACTAAACTTTGTTATTCATACATCGTGTCAGTGCGATAACACTGGCTGGTCCTTCGAGTTTTTTCCAAGATATTTTTATCATTGTTATTCATTTAATTTGTCATCATTCAATGTTGTTTTCCTTTGTGTTGCGCGCGCCAGTATGGTTAAATTCTACAATTTCACCAGTAAAAACATCAACAAATTAATATTTTACATCTACTAAATAAATAAACAATTCTCAAATAGTTCGACTGCTTCTTACCCTAATATAATGTGAAGTCATAAAACTATAAATAGCATTTATCTCAGAATACCGAACGTCGAACACCTGTGTTTTTAAGTGCACAGCTGTGCATTGGAACAAAATGAGTGTCCAGCGCATAGTTAACGAAGCACAAATGACGTATTTCATTATGTCATGATGTTTTCATTGGTTGAAACCGAATAGGTGCGTGAACTATGCCCCGGACACTCATTGAGTCCCAACAGTATATATTAAGGTGCGCTCGACGCGAGGAGTTCAGTTGTATGTTTGCCATCATTCAGTAGTTGTCTTAGTGCCACCAAAGAATCAGTTGTCTTTTTGCCATCATCGCTCACAGTTGTTTGCTATCCGAACGTTCAAGTGCTTTCTGCCGGCGACGGCACGTTACTTTCTACATTTTTACAAGCGTTTAATGCAGTTTATTTTCTGGTGCAAGTTATATCTTCTACAATTATTATGGCATAAGAAAATCTACAAACAAATGTTTTCAAGTTGGTAACTAAAAAATCAACTATATTAGTTAATCAAATTGTGATGAACTAAAATTGTAAATATTTAAAACTGTTTAGTGAAGATAAGTGAATCAACCACTATGTATTTACTTCAGTGAAAATAGTAAATTAAAAACACTTTTTTTTCTACTACCTATGACTCGTTAGTTATTTCTACAAAAGAACCCAATTCTTCTAACACCAGCGACATATGCTACAGAACATTTTTACCAAAGAAATATTCGGAAGTAACACCGGTATTTTTTCAGAACCGTTTTGGATACATACAAATAAATTAATTTTTGAGTTGTTTTTAAAAGGTTGTTTATTTCAATGACTATATTTATTAATTATAATTGGTAACAATTCTAAAAAAAAAATAAGAAATACGTTGTATTTTTTTAAATCCGCCACATTTCTTCTATTAAATTCATAATATTCATTTTTGTACATTTACATAATAAAAAAATTAAACTGTCCTATCCATTATCGCTCACTCTAAACAGGTTTTCGAAGAGGCAGTTTATCACACTTTATCTAACTTTTATCACCATCTCAGAATATAAAATATTACACTTTAAACTTTAGGGCGTTGTATCACAAAAAGGTCGTTTATTCCATTGTTTTGACCCAGTTTTGTACCTCGACACTGAAGGGTGTGAGTTGTGTGCCAAATTTAATATTTTAGGTCGCATAAATGTCATTCACATATGCCACCAACCAAAGTAATGATTATAATAAGCCACAGTGAAAATTGTAATGGATATTCGATTATTGTAAAACGTTGAATTTCAATATACATAATTGTGGATTCGGCAAAATTTCATATGTAAATATTTATTTGCAGTAATCAATAATTATTCATAATTACTAATGTGGTCAAATTTTCTTGCTGAAATCAATACCACATATTACATTTTTTTTGTTTTTTTTGTATTGTTACTAGTCATTACTGACTAACCTACAATTTTAATCTAAAAATCTTACAAACTAATTACTTATCTAAGAAGTCCTCATTGGGCTGTCTTAATTGTTTCTATAGGAAAGCATCACAAGTTGGCGTGAAAATTTATTACACTGTTTTACACTAGCACTAACATTAACGTTCACTGCACTAGTTCAAATGACTTCTTCCTTTTGAGCCTTCTGTTGAGTGTAGAGTTGTCCAGTAATTGCAGCGCTTCTTCGTTGACGTGGGAGTGGAATCGACCCTCATGTTTCGCAGCAAACCTCTTTATTTCTTCTTCGATTGTTGACATCTTCATGTCTCTATGATCTACATCTTAGGACTTTATTTTGGAAAACTTGAATCATGTTAATATTACTCTTGCTGGCACATCCCCATAGCTGTATGCCATAAATCCAGATTGGTTTTAGGATTTGTTTATAAATCAGCAGTTTGTTGTACACTGTCAATTTGAATTGTCTACCTAGGATCCAATACATTTTTTTGAATTTAAGTTCAAGTTCTTTACGCTTTTTTTATGTGCTCTTTCCATTTAAATTTTACATCTAGGTTCATCCCTAGGTATTTGGCCGAATCGTGATGCGGAATAACGTCATTGTTTATTCTTATTTGTTTTTGTTCATTTGGTCGAAGAGTAAAATCAACATGCATTGATTTAGTTTGATTTATTTTTATTTTCCACTTTTTTGTCCATCGATTGATTCTGTTGCAGGTTTCCTGAAGTTTTTCTGAGGTCTCTGTATTAGTTCCGCCAACTGCCAATATTGCAATGTCATCTGCAAATGTTGCTATTTTAACAGATTTTTGTTGAGGGATATCGCTGGTGTATAATAAATAAAGAACCGGTCCTAGCACACTGCCTTGTGGGACACCTGCTTTAATTTCTTTCATTTCGGAGTATGCATCGTCTTGCTTTACTCTAAACATTCTTCCCGTTAAATATGATTGTAGAATGTCGACATATTGTCTAGGGAGCATTTTTTCAAGTTTCTGTATTAGGCCAGCGTGCCAGACCTTCTCAAGAAATATAGCTGAGCATATATATTTTTCTTCGTAAGCTTTTTCGATGATATCGGCTATCCTGTGTACTTGATCTATTGTCGAGTGTTTGTTTCTAAAACCAAATTGGTGCGAAGGGGTCAGATTTTAATTTTCAATCATTGGTTTTAGTCGTTTTAGTAACAGTTTTTCAAATAACTTAGATATTATCGGTAACAATGATATAGGTCTATATGACGACGCTTTATTCAGAGGTTTTCCTGGCTTAGGAATTAGGATAATTTCAGCAATTTTCCATGCATCAGGTATATATTTAAGGCGAAATGCTGCATTTATGAGGTATGTCAATTTAACAATAGTCTTTCGCGGTAGTTTCTTTAATATTTCTCCAGTAATAAGATCATATCCTGGGGCTTTCTGTGAGTTGATGTTTGTCTGAATTTCTTTCGTAACTTCATTGGGAGTAACTAGCTTAATTTCAAGTTGTTCCATATTATGGATGGTCTCATTAGGAGTGTCTTGATTTTCATCTAATTGGAACGTCTTTTGTAGGTGGTCAGCGAAAACATCAGCTTTTTGTTGATTGTCTCTTGCCCATTTGTTATCTGCTATTCTGATAGGAGGACAGTGTTTACACGAATTTTTCATCTTTTTAGTTGCCTTTCAGAGTGAATAATCAGTTTCTTTATCAGCTGTTAGCCCTACTACGTATCTGTTGAAGGATTCTTCTTTGTGATTTAGAATTTCTCTTCTCAGTCTTTAAGTAGCCCTATTTAATATATTTTTATCTTCTGGTGATCTTGTCATCTGCCACTTCTTTCTTAGTTTTCTTTTTTCTGCTATTAGTTCTCTTATCTCGACAGGATAGTTTTTTCCAGCTGTTAATCTTCTTACTTTTGGTGTGTTCCTCCATGCAGCTTGCTGGATTTCAACTATAAACGTTTCCAGTTCTTCTTCTAGCTGATTTTTCGTTTTTAGTGTTATGGTCAGTTGAATAGTATTTGTTCTCTTAAGTAAGTCCTCTTGAAAACCTTCACAATTAGTTTTTCGATTTGCTAAGGTCGGTTTGGCTTCTCTTTGAATAACATTATCACTTAGAGTAAGGATTACTGCATAATGGTCAGAATTCATATCAAAGTTTTCTTCTACTTGTGTATAGTTTGGTGAAATTTTCCTCAGAATAAAGAAATCCAAAAGGTCTGGAATCTTATTTGGGTCCTTTGGCCAATAGGTGGGTTTTTCAGAAGATTGGTATGTACAACCAAGTTCTGATGCAGCTTGGTGCAATTCTTTTCCTTTGACTGTGGTTAATCTTGAACCCCAGTTTGTGTGTTTGGAGTTGTAATCTCCACCGATTATAAATTTGTTACCTAGTTTTTTGAGTACATTGAGATAATTTTCTTTTTTCTGGTTGTATCTTGGTGGGCAATAGATTGCAGCTATTGTAATTTTGTCCCCCTTAATGTTAATGGTGCTAATGGTTACCTGATTTTCTGGTTCTTGGATGCCTGGTTCCTCATGGTGGGAAATGTTATTGTTAATAATTAACGCACTTCCTCCTCTTGCTGCATTTGATGGATGGATAGTGTGATAGAAGTTATATCTTCTGAATTTAATGTATGACTCTGTTGTAAGGTGGGTCTCAGAAATCAGACATATATCTATTTTTTGTACGTCCAAGAAAACTTGGATATCAGTTTGTTTTCGGAGAATACGATTGGCATTCCAAGTAGCTATTCTAATAGAGAGAGAGAGAGAGAGAGATATGCTTTATTGTCGTAAAAAAATTTACAAAAATTTTATAGACAAAGCGTGTAACTTAAATACTAAACATATTATAAAAATAACTAAACAGCAGAAAAAACAAACAGAAACAAACAGACAAAATAGGAATAACAATTGCAATGGATATGCAATATCCGTCATTATAATTATTCTAATTTAATTTTTAAATTTAAATTTAAACTTTAATATTTAATTATTTAAAGAATGCCATTGTATGTAGAACTCAAATGTCTAAGGTACGTTATAAAATTCTGCTACTGTGTAATATGGTCTTTCTAGAAGAAAAGCTTTAGCCAGTCTTCGGAACTTATCGTATGTATTTATAGATTTTAATTGCATCGGAAGGTTATTATACAATTTTTTGGCATTGTAGGTAATGGAATGTTTTAATAGGTCAGAAGTGGGCATTGTTAAATAAACATCAGTCTCTAAATTTCTTGTAGGATATCTACGAGTCGGTCTTTCGGATAAATTTTGAATGTGCTTGCGAACTAAGCAGACGGATTCGAAAATAAATAGAGCAGGAAGGGTTAGAATTTTGAAATTTTTGAAGTAATTTTCGCAATGTGTCCTACTACTTAAACCAAATACATAGCGGATTGCTCTTTTTTGCAGTTTAAAAATAGATTCGAAAAGGTATAAGCTACAAGAACCCCAGAAAGGTAAACCATAGCGAAGGTGAGATTCGAATAAGGAAAAGTAGGTTATTAATGCAGTAGAAGGAGTCAGCTCTTTAGAAACCGATTTAATGGCAAAACATGCGGAGGATAATTTTTTTGCAGACCATTTTAGAGAATCGTCTATATAAAGACCTAAAAACTTGATTGAAGTCACCGTTTGGATCAGATTATTGTTTAAAGTTATAGGTTGTAAAGTACCTCTGTAAGACAATGCTACAGTTTTACTGGTGTTGAAACAAAGTCCATTCCAGGACTTAATAGTCACTAGATCTTCACTTATGATAGATTGTAATGTCTGCATGTTAGAATTATTCCAGGTTACACTGGTGTCATCAGCAAATAAAGTAATTCTACCACTTATTCTTAAGTCTGTGATGTCGTTGATGAATAATAAAAACAAAATTGGACCTAATACTGATCCTTGAGGTACTCCACTGCTTATTGCTATATTTGTAGAATCCTCACCATTCGCCCGCACCTGTTGATTTCTATTTTCTAGGTAAGTTTTAAACCATTGTAAAGGAGAACCCCGTATGCCATAAATTTGTAACTTATTAATTAAAATATCATGATTTACACAATCGAAGGCCTTTGCGAAGTCACAAAATACTGAAGCGGTGAAAAGTTTATCATTAAGTGATGTGTATATTTCATTAAGAACGGAAAACATTGCGTCGCTAGTGCATTTTTTAGGTAGAAAGCCATACTGATGAGCTGTGAGGATGTTATGCTTGAAAAGAAAGGGCAAAAGACGGTTTTTCATTAGCCGTTCTACTATCTTCGATAAGGTAGGCAATAACGCGATAGGTCTATAGTTACAGGTTTTAGTTTTGTCGCCACCTTTATGAAGTGGGATTATTATAGCTGTTTTTAGACAGTTAGGAAAGAGACCAATTTCAAAGGATTCATTAATCAGTGAAGTTAAAATGTTGATTACTACATCCGGTATATTTAGAAATATTTTGGTGGACAGGCCATCAATTCCACAGGAAAATTTATTTTGGATGTTGTTTATGGTTTGCACTAGTTCATGCTTGTCTACTGGTCTTAGGAAGAAACTTTCAGTGATCCTTTTAGTAGGTAGGAGGAAGGAGAGAGCATCCTGACTCGGAGCTATGTTAGATTTGATATTTTTACTTACATTTACGAAATAATTGTTTAGTTCATCTGGGCTAGGATTTACACTGTTTGAAGAACGGGTTTTATTCCTTAAGTCATTTATTATAGACCAGGTATCTTTGGAGGAGTTTTTAGCTCTTGCGATGCGATTTTTGTAATAGTTTTTCTTAGCAGATTTGATGATTTTCCGATACAATATTCTGTAGTTGTTGATATAGTTTAATATTAGGGGATTATCTGTGTACTTTTTAATATACATGAGTGACCTCATATTTTTAGATGATGTTCTTATTCCTTTAGTTGTCCAAGATTTATGACATTTAGTTTTAATGGGGCGAAGGGGGAAAGCTGTATTGAAACACATAATATATCTTTTGTCCATTGGTGGTTTTGTTATATATTTGGGGTTTATTTAATTCTTCTAGCTTCTGGATCCTGTCAGAGAGTGAATCTATTTTGGTTATTAAAGATAATAACAATTCATGAGTAGTACTTTCTGCTGAGCTGGTTGGCTGTAAAGTATGCTGCGCAATTTGTGGCGTGGGATTCATGGTTGGTTGTAACCTTTGAATTGCTTGCTCCTGTGAGTTTGTTACCTGAGAATATGTTATTTCATTTCTGACAATAGGAAAAGCGTTTATAGATCTCTTCTGTCTCGTCATTATTTTAGGTTTAGTGATGTTATCCTTTCTTATCTGAAAGGTTTTAGCTACCTCACATCCTCTGTAGTTAGCAGGATGTTCCATTAGGCAGTTTGTACACTTTGGTTGTTGTTCTGGACTTTTACACAATCCTTCGTATGATGTTTTCCTACGCACTTTACGCATCTTGATTCTCTTTTGCAAAAGTTGTGCGTATGTCCAAATAGCTGGCAGTTTTTGCATTGCGGAACTAGTTTTGACTTTCTTATGGTTTCTATTCTAACTCTTAGATTAAGGATTGCTTTGATTTCGTAGATTTTCTTAATATCTTATAATATCTAATAATTATTATTAATTTTAAATAAAAGGATGAGTAGGTTCAAAGAAATCTTGGTTTGATCTTTACCTGAATGGAAACTAAGTTTGTGTTTTATTTTAGATATAGATAACTAAAAAAAAAAGAAAATATTATCTTAAACAACATATCTAGATAAAACAGAAGAAACGCAAAATATTATAGTAAGTAAATACAACATTTAAGTTTGATAGTAATTAATATTTTGCTTGAACAGATAGAAATATTGCTAATGGGGAACTACTTTTAGGAGGCCCGACACCACCTGTTCAATTCAAATGCGGGTTTTACTGATCACGTCGTGTTTAGCAGCATCCATCTCTTTTTATCGATGCAAATAATATTAAGGCTGTTCTACCGATTTCCGTTCGGTCGAAGTTGAGAGGTACCACATCCATTTCATGGAATATTTCTGTACGCAGCTCTCTCTTTGTTTGTGTAAAGACAATTGTACGTGTACGTTCTATCTTTCTCCGTTCAGTCTAATGGGACGCCTATCTTTCTCGGTATTCATCTCCACCTGAAACGCGGGCTGGTCAAACTTGTCGGTAAATTATAACTATTGTGTTGGTAGTAATTTATTTGCAGAGAATATTATTATTTCTTCATCTAGTGGAATTATTTTTTACCAGAGTATTTGTAAAATTAATTGGAGTAGTTCGAATGCATGCGCAACTTCTGAGGAGACTTGTGATTTTTTTTATTCTATCTTAAATTCAGCAATTCTCGCTAATGTACCAAAAACTGCACCAAGGTGCAATTCAAAATACCCTCCTTGATTTAATAGAAGTATAATCTCGGATTTAAGGAAAAAATCATCTCTTTATCGTTTGTATAGGACACTGGAGGCTGAAATTTATACTGAGTTTAGTATTCTTAGTTCAAAAATTAAACGATACATTTCAATAAATTACAGGAATTATTTGACAAATATTGAGAATAAAATATCTTCTAATCCCAATTATTTTTGGCAGTATATAAATTCTAGGAAAAACTGCAGTAGTATACCAAATGTTATGACTTTTGATAATAATCCTTTAAATAATTTACAAGACATTGTCAATGCATTTGCTACATATTTTCAGTCATCGTACACTAATTCGTCTAAAATTGATATGTCTAAACTAGATAATGTTGTTAATATTAACAGTTGTAACATTCCGCTACTTGCTACCTACTTTCTGTGCCTAAGCACCGAGGTGGGATTTATGTCAATCCAAAGTTGGATGCCGACTAACTACAGTGAAGAAGGGGGTGAGTCGTAGTAAAAGTTATGTTCTTCAGTGGGCGCTGGAAGTTTAACCTCACATCCAACAATCCACGTGACAGTTCACTACCAAACTCCAAATTGGAAACTATAGCATCTCCTCTACAAGGCCATCAAGCGGCTACAAATCGAGTATGCTCCAAATACATTAAAAGTGTACTTTACCATAAAAACAAATGCTCAACCAGATGTTTATAAAATAAAACAGACAATTGGCAAGTGGGGATAAATAATAAGTTAGATTCAATATATACCCAAGTTTAATAATATAAATCGTTAATCATGTTGACATGGGGGGCCAACTTCGTTACCACTATGAAATGTACTGATATTTAACAAATAAACAAATAATTAAATCACTTAGTACCTTACTAACAGATTCCCCAACTATTAACAGTAATCCAGTATCAGAATACCCCTCTCGTACCAAGAATACTGGCCCGTCACAAGAAGTGTGTGCCCGTCACAAGAACCCCTTTTTTAATCCGCAAAGGGGGAACACGATGCACCCACCAGATCAATTGAACGACAAATTCGTGAACGGCTTTTAGAAAGACTACATATATATGTGGACATGAGATTCAACACGTGGTTAAATATATCCTCTCTAAGAGCTCCTACAACATGTGATCACCAAAAAATACTACCAAATCCACACTGTTGTAACTTAACACAAAAGGTTGCTTCGTAATATCCCAAATGGATTGAAACGACTTCAATAAATTTCGAAAACAGTCCTTTCACATTAAACCTCGTGTTGAACATTAATCATGAAAAATATCCCAGAAGGCGGAAGCCAATGTCACTTCAAAAAAAACAGTAATACCAACATACCTTAGTGACAGATAGGTGTCCCATCAGCGCCCTCTATTACGAAATAAATTCTTGACAGAGAGGGCTAAAATAAGCAAACAAAGCCTCTAAGACGAAATAGACAGCCTAAATAAACTCAAATAGTGGTCATATCTACCCCAAACCGATCATATACTCGCACGTAATGTCAGAGCGGAAACGCTAAACCGACATCTTAAATACAGGGCAGCCACATGCTCACCCAGTGTCACAGAAGGACCGCTGTGTTCGAATATAGAACCAAAAGCACAGTGGTTAAAAATGCGGGTATAGAAGGACCCATTAAATAATTATTGAACACGGATAAAAACTAGTGTATTCTTATTTTTATGAAAAACCGCTATAAGGCCAAATTTAAACGTTACAGAAAAAGATGTCATTAAAGGTCTTAAAAAGTTGAAACCTAAATATACTAATAAAGGGCCAAATGATATTCCGGCATTTTTAATAAGAGATTGTGCAAATATTTTAGCCAAACTTTTAACCATGGTCTTTAATATTGTTATGTGAGCCATTTCATTATTCAGTCATGTTCTAACCCTACAAGTCCCTCTCTGTATTATTTGGCCTTTGAGGCTCAACTTGTCCGATTATTATACATAATTAAACCCCTTAAGACCAAACCTATGTGACGACTATGGTGGAGACACTTTCGCGAACATTCCAGAGTGAACGAGATACTATTTCTAGTCTAAATATAACCTGATAACGTTTATGGTAAATTCTGGTAATTTTGGTGGAGGAACATTCTAGACCACCAATTTGTATATAAATATTGGTGGATGAGTCATCAGAGTTAGTTATTATATGGACAGTGAAGATAAATAGTAATAAGTAGATAGACAGTGGTGAATATAAATAGTTATCAGTTTAAAGACATTCGAAGTATATATAAATTAGAGTAGTTGTGTTATAAAATAAATAAGTGTTTAAATAAATTATTAATAAATAAACTGTTGTTTAAAATAAACAAACATAACAATATGTCCTTACGAGAAGGGAATTTTCCAAGTTATTGGAAGATATCTAAAATCTGTCCAATCTTTAAGAAAGGATCCAAATCTATCATAGAAAACTACAGACCTATATCCATCCTTCGCAATTTTGGAAAAGTTTTCGAAAATGTCATTTATGAAATACTTTTCGCTCATATAAAACCGATTGTATCTACGACACAGCACGGCTTTTTTCTAGGCAGATTCACAGAGACCAATCTGATATGCTTTACACAATATGTTGCGGAAAATCTTGATAGGGGTGGCCAGGTTGAAGCTATATATACTGACTTTTCCAAGACCTGTGATCGCCTCAAACATAGTATACTTTTGAACAAGCTTTCCATTGTTGGACTCACTACGTCTTTTCTGCGTTTCTTTAAATCATATTTAAGTAATCGTAAATTGAAAGTTGAATACCATGGTTTTCAGTAAATTTGTATAAAAGCTTCTTCCGGTGTCCCTCAAGGTTCAATTCTAGGACAACTTTTATTTTCCATTTTTGTAAATGACATTACTGAAAACCTATCATGTAATACTCTACTCTATACCGATGATTTAAAATTGTTTAAATCAATATCCAGTATTGATGACTGTTTGATTATGGAGGAGATCCTAAATAAATTGAACCTTTGGTGTAATTCTAACAACTTACCACTAAACATATCTAAGTGCAATTCTATCAGCTTCACTCGTAAACTAAATCTGATTGAGTATAATTTCACTGTCAACAATATTAACATCAATAAATGTCTCTTTTAAAGATCTTGGTGTTCTTTTCGACGCTTAGTTAAACTTTATTAAACATGTCAATACTATTCAGAAAGAAGCATACAGAAATTTGGGTTTTGTCATTCGAAATGGACGCCAGTTCTCTGAGCCTAATACTTTAATAGTAGTTTACGTAACAAGTCCCGAAAGTGGTCTTTTACTGGATGACTGGGCAAATTGCAGGGCGAGCCGAAGGCGAGTACTGTAAGCCTTCGAGTCCAGTAAAAGCACTTTTCACATCTCGCTGAATAGATTTAATATCCTTGAATTACGTACTCGCAGGAAATGTTATTCCATCTGCATTCTTTACAAATTATTAAATTATAAAATTGACTGTCCCGAACTACTTCGTCAACTAATGTTTAATGTTCCTAGTATCAGAACTCGCTCCCCTTTGTATTTCTATTTTCATATTTTCAGACTCCCAGGACAAATATTTTAAAATTTTCTCCAATGTATTTTATGTATCAAAATTTTTGTGAACTTCAATTAAAGAAATAAGACGCTTAGTTGTGGATTGAGTTACTTATAAGACAACGTAATTTTTTCTCCTAACGGAATTTTTTTTGCGGTTTCTCATGATAGTTAAAACGTTTAATAAACTATTTTTTATTTATATATATTTATGCTATTATTAATATGTAATATTTTGTTATTATTTTTATGATGTAAATTATACTGTAATTGTAATTATTTTTGTACCCATCCTGTAATTGGTTTTATACTGTTGGATGGTGTAACCCAATACAATTAGTCCGCATTCTTCCATTTCTCTTACATAATCTTTGTCGTTTTGTTCTCTTTTACAAAAATATTATGCACAGTTTGAATGATTACCAAATGTGTGGTAAAGAGATTTTTTAATGTCTGCAGTTAATTGCTTTACGTTATCAACAATATCACTGGCATTTTTTCTGTGGTAATTTACAGCCGATTTAATTCCCCCTCGTAACTTCAAAATCCTATCACTCAATTTTTTTTAGTCCTGGACTCTTTTTTTCGTAAGATCACGCAAATGTGTGTAATAATTCCTGAGAAAATGGTTTATGTATTCTACTTTGCTGACCATTGTTCTTCTGTAGGGTCTCTCTAAGCAAATTTTTTGGTAAACACTGCTGTCTCCATCGCCATACATAAGTCCATTCCCGGATTTGGATTTTTAATTCTTTCTCATATTTGGGTTTTCTGAATAAATTATTTGAAAGATGTTTATTCTAACAACTTCTATACACAGTTAAAAAAGTATCAACATAGTATACACCCGTATTTGTATTTGTAAACTTTGATAACATATTGTGTTTTCGTTATTATTATTTTACGATAGAAATTTCCAACGGATTTATGTCATTTTTCGTTTGTAGTCAAAAACATAATTTCTAATACAATATGATATACCTAAAAGTAATTTTAATTAATAATAACATTATATTATGTCGAACTTTACTATAAATTTAATTGGAAAAAACTTTATTGTTTTTGATTTGTTATTCAGTAAAAGAGGGTTGATTGATTAATCGACGGCTCAGTCATCGAATTCAGAGAAGCTGCCGATAAAATTCGATTCAGTACCATGTAAATTATGTAGCACGTCAATCACGTGCCGAATTTCATCACATCACTGTTTCCATATTTTATACATTCTGCATGCGTTCATTCTAAAGTATGAACAGCTGCTGTGTTTTTCATTTTGTAAATATGTCTCTCACTCAAATATTTTATATTATATTAAACTTTATTAACGAATTTCAATCTACATAGAATATTCTGTTTTTGTGGCTATACTAAAACCAATTGTAATAAAAAATCGGCGATTTTTCTATTACGGATTTAAAAACTTTTTATTCGTCGTTGATACGTTTATCAATAGTTTATGGGTATATACATGGTGACTCATAACAATTGGGACATAGGCTAAGGGCAGGTTAAAATAATGCTGTGGAATAAGATACTGGGCGTTAAATAATAATAATAATAATAGACTATAATCTTACAACACAAATAATTCACTGACAAGAAATGACATATACCAGACGCTATTATCTGACACTGCAAAGCACACTTTTCATAAATGAAATATTTTTAAAATCCCAATCTGAGACTTGTGAGCTGTTCAATTGCGTTTTTCTCGAAAACGGTTGACATTATCGTGTTCAAACAAGAGTACCAATATTACGTAGAAATAATGTTTACATCATATTTTTTAATCGAAAACACTAAAAAGTTTCGTCAAAAAAAAGCTACTACTTAATTTCACGTGGCGCCCCCTGTAACAAGATGTGAAATAATACGTAAAATAATATTCCTTTACCAAAGATATGCCTCTGTGCCGATTTTTATAATTCATAAATATATAGTGGCATTATGAGAAAATAACGAAAAAAAAAAATCAACTTTAACGGTATCTCATTTTACAACAATATTTTATTATGGTATATTTCTGTATCATCTGTGAATAAGTCGGTAAGTCAAAAATTGAAGTTTTTTAGTATAGCCATTTTAAACATTTTGATGTTTTTGAAAAATACAAATTTTGAGTTGAACTTTTTTTTGTTCTAGAAATAAGTTGTTAATTATGCAATTAACAAATGTATTGTGTTGTTGTTGCATTACTAACTTATTCTGGAGCAAATAAACGGGACAAAAATTTATGAATATCTTTATTTATTTATGAGACAAATAAGATACATGTTAATTGGAAAAGAACAGTAAAAACCTACTGATTATCTGGATCAACCTGTTCCAAATCCGGGATAACTGTAGTTATCGGTTTTGGCACAAAAAATTAAAGAAATTCAACAATTCACGGTGTCCTCTAAAGTAAATTATTGCGAATTTGAATTACATTTATTTATCAGACAGAATGAGAAGAGAACTATAGATATATGCAGATATCTCATTTTTACAAAAATTTGACTTACCTACTTATTCACGGATGGTACAGATTTGGTCTTATCGCCCTTGGCCCTTGGCCTATATCTGTTATCCAACGTAAAAGTTAGCCATTGGATAACGTAAATTTAATTAAAAGATATAAATGTAATTATATTATAACCTTTAATAATAGTGCAGTTTTCTTAAGGCCGTGACTAGCCACACGTTAGTTAACCTGCCGCGAGTGCCGCGATCCTGAAAAATTAGCGACACGTAAAACGTCACTCATGACGTCATGGTTTGTTTACTTCTCGATACATAATACATAACCTTACTATTCAATTACTGTTTATGTGCTGATGTCGTTTGTTGCAGAATTTTACATAATATCTTGATTTATTTGTAAAATATGTTCACAATAACGATGATTGCAAGTAGAAATTGCCAAACCTCAAACGGAGGTAAATTGTAAATTACCTTCTACAATTTATATACAAAACATTGCAACAGGCTTTCCATTAGTAAAATTTCGAACTTTTTACTCATCTAAATTAAAATATGGATCGAACGGGCTGAAGAACAAGAAATATTTTGCATGCATGGGCATGAACTCAGGATATAAGATTTCTGAATGCACATGATCACCAACATTTGTAAAAAAAAGTGTTACATAAATTAACAATATTTTTACCATAAGCATTTTTTTCTTTGTTTCTGCAAGATTTAGAGGTATTTTTATTTATATATTTTATTTTGAAAGTACCTATTTTTCTTTGCTTCTTTAATAAAAGTCTTGTTAATTTAGTTCTATATTTTATAAATCTATTTTTTCATTACAAGTTTGCAGTTTTTTTGTATTTTAATGTAAAGCTCCCCTTTTTAATTATTAATAGATTCCATGAGCCCATAATACAAAATATTCTTTGTTTTATCTTTATTGTACTAGTATTGTTCTGGACTAATTTTATTTTAATATCTAGGTACCTATATACCTTTTCAAGATTTTTACTTTCCTATCTGTACACAGATATAAGGAAAGTATAGGAATCATGATTTTTTTTCGACCTCGAGTTTTCGACGGATTTTTACGTTTTGAGGTCCCCTGAATCCGTTTTGACTATTTTCGCGATGATGTCTGTCTGTGTGTGTGTGTGTGTGTGTGTGTGTGTGTGTGTGTGTGTGTGTGTGTGTGTGTGTGTGTGTGTGTGTGTGTGTGTGTGTGTGTGTGTGTGTGTGTGTGTGTGTGTGTGTGTGTGTGTGTGTGTGTGTGTGTGTGTGTGTGTGTGTGTGTGTGTGTGTGTGTGTGTGTGTGTGTGTGTGTGTGTGTGTGTGTGTGTGTGTGTGTGTGTGTGTGTGTGTGTGTGTGTGTGTGTGTGTGTGTGTGTGTGTGTGTGTGTGTGTGTGTGTGTGTGTGTGTGTGTGTGTGTGTGTGTGTGTGTGTGTGTGTGTGTGTGTGTGTGTGTGTGTGTGTGTGTGTGTGTGTGTGTGTGTGTGTGTGTGTGTGTGTGTGTGTGTGTGTGTGTGTGTGTGTGTGTGTGTGTGTGTGTGTGTGTGTGTGTGTGTGTGTGTGTGTGTGTGTGTGTGTGTGTGTGTGTGTGTGTGTGTGTGTGTGTGTGTGTGTGTGTGTGTGTGTGTGTGTGTGTGTGTGTGTGTGTGTGTGTGTGTGTGTGTGTGTGTGTGTGTGTGTGTGTGTGTGTGTGTGTGTGTGTGTGTGTGTGTGTGTGTGTGTGTGTGTGTGTGTGTGTGTGTGTGTGTGTGTGTGTGTGTGTGTGTGTGTGTGTGTGTGTGTGTGTGTGTGTGTGTGTGTGTGTGTGTGTGTGTGTGTGTGTGTGTGTGTGTGTGTGTGTGTGTGTGTGTGTGTGTGTGTGTGTGTGTGTGTGTGTGTGTGTGTGTGTGTGTGTGTGTGTGTGTGTGTGTGTGTGTGTGTGTGTGTGTGTGTGTGTGTGTGTGTGTGTGTGTGTGTGTGTGTGTGTGTGTGTGTGTGTGTGTGTGTGTGTGTGTGTGTGTGTGTGTGTGTGTGTGTGTGTGTGTGTGTGTGTGTGTGTGTGTGTGTGTGTGTGTGTGTGTGTGTGTGTGTGTGTGTGTGTGTGTGTGTGTGTGTGTGTGTGTGTGTGTGTGTGTGTGTGTGTGTGTGTGTGTGTGTGTGTGTGTGTGTGTGTGTGTGTGTGTGTGTGTGTGTGTATGCAAGTGCTCTTTTTACAGATTCGTGTGGCGTGTTGTCAAAAGCTCCTTCTATGTCTAGAAAGGCACACACGACCGTTTCTTTGTTTGTCAGTGCATCCTGGATTACATCAGTCAACTGTACCAGGGCAGTTTCTGTAGATCTTCCTGCTCGGTACGCGTGTTGGCTGTGGTGGAGTGGCACCCTCTCCAGGACTTCTGTTCTGATATAGTTATCAACAGCCTTCTCCATTGTTTTTAATACAAAGGATGTGAGGCTGATTGGACGGAAAGATTTAGGATGTGTGGTATCCTTTTTCCCTACTTTTGGAATAAAGGTGACTCTGGCCCTTCTCCATGCTTCTGGTATATATCCCAGCTCCAGACTGCTCCGGGATAGCCGGATTATGTGTGGTAGTAATTCCTCCTGTGCCTGCTGAAGCAGGGCAGGAAATATTCCATCCACACCTGGAGACTTAAACGGTTTAAAAGTGTTTACGGCCCACCTTAACCGATTTCTGCTGCATATATGCTTGGCCACTACAGCGGCCTCTCTTGGGGGTCTGCTTACCTTAGTTGTGTCCCTTATTAGAAAAGGTGTGCTTCCAGGAAAGTGAGTTTCGAGTAAGAGGCGAGCTCTTTCCTCCTCACTTTCCGTGAAGCTTCCATTTGGTTTCTTTAATGCCATAACTGTATCAACTCTCCCTTTTGCCAGGACCCTGTGCAGTCTCGCTGCCTCAGGTGTAGAGTTAATATCCTCGCAGAAGTTAGGATTTAATCAATCTTGTGTAGAGCTGACTAGATTTTGAGCATAGTCTGAGCATTGGAGATACTTTATAGTGGTAATTTTACTACATTAAGGTACACTTCTGTTATTTATGATTATAGAAAAAAATTCTTTTAATAAAAGTTGTTTGTGATGTCATTTTCTATAAAGTTTTCGTTATATAGTTTCTCATCATCATCATCAATATTTGGGCAATGGAAAACCCCACGAAATTCGACAGTGGAACCACTAAGAAAAGTTCAGTTTGAATATTAGGGCAGGGATTGTTGAGGGCACTTTAATTGGTACATTTATTTTTCCCCGAATTTTAAATGGTGATACCTGTACTTTTTACAAAATATTTTACCCAGTTTATTGGAGGATGTGCAGCTAAATAAGTGCCAAAACCTTTATTTTATGCACGATGGAGCCCCTTCCCATTTTCGAATAATAAATATTTGAACCTTGAATTCCCCAAACGCTAAATCGGCCGAGTAGATCCAATAACGTGGTCACCGCGTTCCTCAGACTGTACCACGTTGGATTTATTTTTATGGGGCTATGTTAAAAGCCTGGTGTATGATGCAGAACTAATTCCTTTCATTGAAATTCTACAACAAAGGATATTTAATGCCTTAGCTTAATCTAAAAAAAAAAAAATTTTATGTCAAAACAAATTTTATTTAAATCGGTTAAAAGGTTTCTAATTGATAAAAAATGATTTTTTTAAAAAAATTGACATCCTGTATCTAGAAAACGAAGCAAATTAGGACATAGGATTTAAATAAAAATTCTTATTTTTAGCTGGTAAATACGCTCTTAAAATCTTTGCACTTAATTTTAAATCACCCTGTATACTAAATAGTCTCCGAAAGGATTTAAAAAATAAAAAAAAAAATTTTAATTATAAAGAAACTATAGACATATACATATATTGGCAACTGACATTTTATTAATAATTTTTTTTTGTAATATTATAATATTTAATATCTTCCTACCACGTATCTCCATTTTAATCATATTGTTACTAGATATTTTTACTAATATTTTTACTTATATTTTTACTTATATTTTTACTTATATTTTAACTTATATTTTTACTTATATTTTTATCTATATTATTACTTATATTTTTACTTATTTTTTTTACCTAGAATTTTACTTAAGTATATATTTTTGTATTATTATTCCATATTTTTCACTCAAGTGCATGAATTTTTTAACATGGGCATATATTTTGTCTCTAATATTTAAATGTTTTAATGAATCTGTATTTTATCATATTTTTTTATGTCAAAACAAGTGTCTTAACACATATATTATTTATTTATTCTGTTTTATTTAATTTCTGTAATTTACATTTACTATGGAAATAAAGTTATTATAACATTTCTTAAACTAAAAGTATACTAAATTAAATTTTAATGAAGTCTCCAATGTAAGAATAGGTCGTAATTTGTAGAAACAAGTCTGACCTTTCGAAAGATCTGAAGCATTTCCTACATCTATTATGTTTCCAAAGCTCTTTTTAGTTTCCGGTCGGCTTTGACCGGAATATTAAAATAAAAAAGGTCCAAGGGATCTTTACCTTTCCAAAAACCTTTGTTCCTTTTTAACACGTACGTTTTTATTTGATTAAACATGTTTTGTTGGCAGTTTTGAAGGAGGATTTGTCCGCATTTTATTAAATAAATGTTCCTAATAAACTAATATCTGAAAATAATACACAATGAAAAATGAGATACATTTTTAAACACTACTTATGCGTTCATTTAATTGCCCTTTTGTGTGAGAGTTGTTTTTAAAATTGAATCTTATTAACTTAATTGTCCCATTAGTTAATGGATTTTATAAATATTCATTATAAAATCGGACCTTAATGGACGAAGAAAATGCTTAATAACTGCAGAATAATAGCATAATAAATTAAAGCTGATGGGGACTAGGAAAATCGTTAGCCCAGTTAAATAATTAATTAACCTAATTTCGGATAATCTATGAATCTATTTTAAATGTTCTATAAGATGATGTAGGATTTGTTACTGCCATTAAGTGATATAGGAATAAAAAGTGAAATAATGATTTAATTTTACATATATTTAGATAATATTGTAACGATATGCGTGCTTTTTGTATGAAAGGGAGTGACTAAGCCTCGATTTATTAATAAAGACGGGATTACACTATATCCCAGTGGGTTAGTCATAAAATTATGCAAAGACAGGTCTCTGGATTTTAGGCAATTTTACTTTATTGTTGGTTTCTAGCGCTTAACTGTATAAAGGTCCTACCCTTTATTTAGCTCCCTAAAAGATGAAGAAACACAGTATTTCCTTAAAACTAATATTATATACATATTGATATGGGGTGTGTGCATATGTGTGTGTGGATAAATTTTATATTATTATTAATTTATACACAACCCCAATTATTAATTTACTATCGCAAATAACAGAATGTTTTACGAATTATTTTTTATTTTATAATTGCCCGGCGCCACTGTGTATGTGATGGAAAAATATAATTTATTATTTATAAATTTAATTATTTAAAAAAATATATTATTAAATTTGAATTTACCTTTTGTCTTGAGTTTATTGACTATATTTTTTTTTAATCTACCCCAATAGAATTTACCCTTCATTTATTTATCTATTTAAAAAAATTAAACACAGAATTAACAAAAAAAAAACATTTAAACACATTTTTATTGTAAACCAATAACTATTGAAAGAAATATCAAAAGGAGCTTAACATAAAAATTCCTAATTATTAAATACCTACCACCATCTATCATTCATAAAACACACTCATTCAAAAAAGTACTAGATAAATTAAAAATATTGCTACGTAAATAATTTGCAAGCTTTTGGTCTGGTTCTGAAGAGGGCGCGAAAAGGCACAGAGGACAGGTTTGTTTGCTTTGCGCTAATGTTCGTTGGGTTGCAAATTATTTAGATTTATAGTAAACGTAAACATTGACGCTGGCCGCTAACAGATATTTTTTTCTTACAATTAATGGGAAACAAAGAAAAGAAATTAAAATAAAAGGTACGTGATTGTTTAGTTTTTAGTTTAAGCAGTTTAATAATTGTCTTATACCTTTTAATTGTTTTCGGTAGAGTTCATGATCGTGAAAGTTTTTCCTCCTTGATTCTTTATTTTAGGTTATGTTGATCTATCTGGGGGGTTTATGTGTGAGCGGCCTCCTTGGATGGGATATAAGTCATTGAACGTCGCCAGGAACTGCTACGTCACTCATCGGTTGCCATGGTTTTATTTTCTTAGACTTATATACACAGGTATTTATTTCTTACTTTTCGATTTAAAACTCGCGTTTCACTTTGTTTAGATTAAATTTTATTTCAGACGTCTAATAACAACTTATTCTTACTTTTAAGGTTGATTCTGTGTGTATATTTGTTGAAATAGATAAAAAAAAATTCAAAATGTTTCAGGACAAAGAAAAAGAAACGTATTTTCCCTTTGGAAATTCAATTCACCACCTTTTTGTTTTTTCAACAAACCCCTTGGTAACCAAAATTAGATTCAAATCCTTCATCAAGTTATTTATTGAAGAAATTTTGACCAATAGGAGACTTAAATAAATCACAAGTTGGTGAATTTTAGGTGAGTATATTCAAAATGTTTTCAAATATTTCGAGAATCAAATGTAAATAATTTCTTACAATTTTTTAATAGATTTTTTATTAATTTTTTATTAATTTTGAATTTTATTGCATAACTTTTTTGTGTTGGCACACATGTCAAAAATTATTAATTATGGCCGACAGAAGTGTTTCCTGTTTGATATACAGGGTGTTTTTATACAAGAGAAAAAATTAAAAAAATGCCTCATAAACATTCTGTTATTTTCGATGATAGATTTGTAACTTTGATCATCCCTAAAACTTGTTGAATCTCTTTATTTTAAACCAGGAAAGTTTAACGATTTTATAATTTCCTCCGTTACAATATATTAGTTAAAAATATTAGGTACGAACAATTGATTTGACATCAATCCCACATACAAATTGTTTAATGAAGTGAAATTACATGACAACGTGTTTCGGCAAGTTAAAGCGTTAAAATATTACGCCTTATTGATTGTAGCGAAACTTTAGATTTTTATATAGTCCAGTAACTGAAGACCTGAAAATATGCAAAGCTTTCAAGGGCGAAAACTTTTACCAACACTGCTGGGTCGGAAATGGCCCCTAAAGTCCGAAAAAATGATTTCCCGCTAATATCTGCCAAAATATACAAAAGATTGTATCATTGTCTACAAAAATGGTCCCCACTATTTTTTTCGCAAGACGAATATTTTTTGCAAAAACGGCCTTCGAAAAAGCTCGAATTTTTCAATGTTCTTGACAGAAAATAACGGGCTTCAAGGCACATGGATCGATACCTATGGGTTTTCCCTTTGTAATGAACTTTGAATCATCGAAAAATATCAATTTTTGATCGAGTTCTGAAACCTTTTGTCCACCCGTTTACAAGCTAATCAGCATTGCTATAGAGATAAAGCAGGGGCTAAACGAGGGGACTTTTGATTGCGGTTATCTCGAAACCTGTCGAATTCCCGACAAAAATGATTGGGACCATTTTTGTAGATAATAATAAGATCTTTCTTTTTTATCTAAACAAAAATTCTCTAATTTCCATATTGTAGAAGATATTGGCGGGAAACTAGTTTTAGGGTCCATTTTGTGCCTTTTCCGACGCAGCAGAGTTAATAAAAGTTTTCGACCTTAGAAGCGACCGCCGAGACCTAAGAGTTGAGCCACAATGGAAATCTAGACCGACTTAATGACAGGTTGGTCCCTTCAGTTACTGGACTAATAAACTATTAAGTCCTTATATTTTTTCTGTGTTTCTGTTTCTCTTTTGAACATCGAAAGAAAAGGGTTAATAAAAATATTCCTCTGGCATCTTTGCTTTAGAGGTATTCATTTATAATCATAAAGATATAAGTACAATGTGGATTCAGGAGCGCATATATAATAGGAGATAATCAGGGGCGGTTTCTCCATTGACCAATTAAAAGCAAATAATAATTTTAATCAGTCTTTAAACTTTAGGCGCCTACTTTTGAATAACGACTCAAGAAAACCAGCCCAAAGGAAGAGCAGGAGAAATACAAAACCCAGAGGACGAACCAACAAGGATTCAGAAAAAAATCAGCAAAGTACTTGAGATTTTAATTTAGGGAAAAAACTTACGAATTTGAGTGTCTTGCATTTGGTTTGACCATTTGATCCATATGTTTTTGCAAACACTTTAAAACCGGTAATGCATCAACTAAATCTTTTGGGAATAACCTTAATAATATCTTATAGATCTCCTTATTACATCTTAATCTAGTGATGAATATCTCAAACAACGGTTAATTCTTTACAATCTCTATAACTCATCATAAAAAAGTGTTTTTATCTAGTGTGCGAGAATTCGATTATTACATAGCTGATGCATTTATTGCATAAGTACTAAAATTAAGAAAGACCAAGCAGAAGGCATAGAGAATGGGAAATTCAACCATCCCATGTTACAAAAAAAAAAATGCTTTTTACAGTACATATCAACTTTTTTTTTTGTTAGAGTATTGTTACTAGTCATTACTGACTAACCTACAATTTTAATCTTAAAATCTTACAAACTAATTACTTATCTAAGAAGTCCCCATTGGGCTGTCTTAATTGTTTCTATAGAAAAGCATCACAAGTTGGCGTGAAGATTTATTATACTGTTTTACACTAGCACTAACATTAACGTTCACTGCACTAGCTCAAATGGCTTCTTCCTTTTGAGCCTTCTGTTGAGTGTAGAGTTGTCCAGTAATTGCAGCGCTTCTTCGTTGACGTGGGAGTGGAGTCGACCCTCATGTTTCGCAGCAAACCACTTTATTTCTTCTTCGATTGTTGGCATCTTCAGGTCTCTATGAAGATAATCGTTTCGGTAGAACCAATGTGCATCAACAATACATCTTAGGAGTTTATTTTGGAATCTTAAATCATGTTGATATTACTCTTGCTGGCACATCCCCATAGATGTATGCCATAAATCCAGATTGGTTTTAGGATTTGTTTATAAATCAGCAGTTTGTTGTGCACTGTCAATTTGGATTTTCTTCCTAGGAGTCAATATATTTTTTTGAATTTAAGTTCAAGTTCTTTACGCTTTTTTTTATGTGCTCTTTCCATTTAAGTTTTACATCCAGGTTTATCCCTAGGTATTTGGCCGAATCGTGATGCGGAATAACGTCATTGTTTATTCTTATTTGTTTTTGTTCATTTGGTCGAAGAGTAAAATCAACATGCACTGATTTAGTTTGATTTGTTTTTATTTTCCATTTTTTTGTCCATCGATTAATTCTGTTGCAGGTTTCCTGAAGTTTTTCTGAGGTCTCTGTATTAGTTCCGCCAACTGCCAATATTGCAGTGTCATCTGCCAATGTTGCTATTTCAACATATTTTTGTTGAGGGATATCGCTGGTGTATAATAAATAAAGAACCGGTCCTAGCACATTGCCTTGTGGGACACCTGCTTTAATTTCTTTCATTTCGGAGTATGCCTCGTCTTGCTTTACTCTAAACATTCTTCCCGTTAAATATGATTGTAGAATGTCGACATATTGTCTAGGGAGCATTTTTTCAAGTTTCTGTATTAGGCCAGCGTGCCAGACCTTGTTAAATGCTTGGGCTACGTCAAGAAATAAAGCTGAGCATATATATTTTTCTTCATAAGCTTTTTCGATGATATCAGTTATCCTGTGTACTTGATCTATTGTCGAGTGTTTGTTTCTAAAACCAAATTGGTGCGAAGGGATCAGATTTTTATTTTCAATCATTGGTTTTAGTCGTTTTAGTAACAGTTTTTCAAATAACTTAGATATTATCGGTAACAATGATATAGGTCTATATGACGACACTTCATTCAGAGGTTTTCCTGGCTTAGGAATTAGGATACCTTCAGCCATTTTCCACGCATCAGGTATATATTTAAGGCGAAATGCTGCATTTATGAGGTATGTCAATTTAACAATAGCCTTCCGCGGTAGTTTCTTAAATATTTCTCCAGTAATAAGGTCATATCCTGGGGCTTTCTGTGAGTTGATGTTTGTCTGAATTTCTTTCGTAACTTCATTGGGAGTAACTAGCTTAATTTCAAGTTGTTCCATATTATGGATGGTCTCATTAGGAGTGTCTTGATTTTCATCTAATTGGAACGTCTTTTGTAGGTGGTCAGCGAAAATATTAACAATAAACCTAGTTATTTACTGCAGCAAACCTTTATATAGAACTCCTTATAGTCAGAGTTCTGCCCTAGCTCTCATTATAAATATTCCAAATAAAAAAAATTAAAAAAATTTGGGAATTGCTGCCTTAACTTTCATTATAGAAATTCTAAATAAAAAAAAAATAATATAAGTATTAGGAAATTTCTAAAAGGGTCATCCTGTTTTGCCAAAATATATTCAAACTTGAGACCAGTAGACAGTTTTAAAATACTTCAGTAGTTTCTTTTACTTGAAAAACTTAAATATACAACAGCTAAGAGCAAATTTGTTATTCTTGCAGCCCAACGGGTATAGACTTTCTCAAGAATTAAAGTTGAAAATGTCAAGGTGGAAGCTGACAAATTACAAATTTTCATTAACGAACTGCTAAAATTTCGACTCCACAACGAGCTCAGCCTTAATTAGTATTTTCATTCTCCCATGAATTTATCTCAATTTATGCTCGGCAAAAACAATTTTTATTTTATGTGGAAAAAAAAAGAAAGTCTCACAGGTCCTCAGGACCTTTTATTCTAACCACTAACGCTCCAATCCATCCAGTATCTCCCCAAACTATTGGGTGGATAACTCAAGCACTTAGTACATATACGTACGTACCTCGACCGTCCTCATAATCTGCGTTGATATCGAAACCATTAGGAAAACTGTAGGAAAGACAAAGAGATCAAAAGTGTTTAACAAGTTGTACAATTAATACGTAAAACCAACGTTCGCAAAAGTATGAAAAAATGATAAAACTCATCTTAAACAATTCATAAGTATGGATTGTTAAAATTAAATATTATCATCATTTGTTACGTTGTTTATTGATTAATTCATTAGTATTATTATTAATTATTATTGTTAGTTTTGTGGGAAATTTATTGTAATATATTTTTGCATATTCTATTGTATACATTTACGTAGAATGCAAAAATCTAGTTTTATTTTGAATATAACATCCTCTAAACAACTACATGGTTATCTTTATTTCCACTAACAAGGATGTAAAGCATAATTAATGGATCAAACAACTTAACTGGAGGAAGTTCGATCCTAATTATGCGAGCATCCTTGTTAGTGGAAATAAAGCAACTTCAAACTCCTAGACTCCACAATAGGTAATGAGTAATTTAGGCATGCAGCGATAGAGAATAGGATAGAATTTTCACGATCTGAACAAGTGGGTCAGCGGCGTAACATAGGTATACTACATGGTTACCTTTATTTCCACTAACAAGGATGCTCGCATAATTAGGATCAAACAACTTACCTGAAAAAAGTCAGGTAAGTTGTTTGATCCATTAAATATAAAATTATTACATAGTGCGTTCACTTGTCATATCGCAAAATAGTATTTATGTTCTCTCTACTTTATTCTATCTTGATGTTTCCAATCAAGCTGTCACACTCTAAAATTCCCCATAAGACAATTTTAACCTTTATGTGACTGGAAAAAAAACACCTTCTTATGACGGCGGGGGTACCTGGGTATTTTCGTATTTGATTTGGCAACTGCGCAGCGACATTAATCAACTCGATCGCTTGCGGACTAGTATTTACAGGTTAGTTGTATGTTTTACTTCATTGAATAAACAAGTGTGGGTGACTTAGCAATTTTGTTATTTGTGTTCGTAAAATGTCTGATAGCGAAGCTGGTCCAAGTTACATAATTGCGAAACCAAGGTCGCGGAAACAAAGGTAAGAGATGAAACAATAATTTGTTATTTTTAGTGTACAAATAATAAAAATTGTCCTATGTAATATCACAAAATTTATTTTGATTAACGCATTTCTCGACGCACCTGGAAATTTTTAAAATTTTGTCGCTGTAAAAATCTCTAGAGAGTTTTGTCCAGGTAGTAGTTTTGCCAGTAGAAAACAGGCCGATGCTATGATATTTTGCAACTATAAAACACTCTAGTGAAATAGTCATATTAAAATTTGCTTGATGTTACGTATTTTGGCAGGAGCCGCAGTCGCGTAATATTAATAGTAATAATAATTATTACAATAATCATAATGGTGATCGGAAACTTATTATTGCAGGCTGTCTTCTACAGAGTTACTAGAGGCAGTAGAACAGTTATCAGATGAAGAGCCATTTATTGCTTCAGATGAAGAGGAATATATTCCAGAGGTATCAGGTGGCGACTCCGAAGAATCTGATCGAAAAAGAGCCTGTAGTGGAGCAAGGAGATTCTGAATCCGATGATACCGCCGACGAAGAAGAAGAAAAAGAAGAAGAAGAAGAAGAAGAAGAAGAAGAAGAAGAAGAAGAAGAAGAAGAAGAAGAAGAAGAAGAAGAAGAAGAAGAAGAAGAAGAAGAAGAAGAAGAAGAAGAAGAAGAAGAAGAAGAAGAAGAAGAAGAAGAAAAAGAAGAAGAAGCACCTACACAAACATCCTGGGCTGGTAAGGATGACACTCAGTGGAGTGACGCACCAAAAACACAAAGGCAAACATTAGGTCGTAATATTCTCCGCGAAAAAAGCGGCTCACCATCCTTTAGTCGTTCATATACGGCCAGACAAATTTTCAAGTCTATATTGTCTCCAGAAATGTGTACCTTAATTCTCAGGTATTCTAACCAAAAAGGTGAAAATATAACTAACGAATGTAACCAAAAAAATGACAGAAAAATATCAACCTTCCAACAGACCAACCCCGAAAGTATTTATTCCATTCACTGAAATAGAATTGGATGCATTTTTTGGAATTCTCATTGCTGCTGGATTACACAGGTCTAACAGGGAAGACGTATCTGAAATGTGGAAGCTAGAGTCATTACCTCTATTTCATGCTGCCATGTCTCGTGATCGGTTTAAAATGTTTCTCAGATTTATTCGCTTTGATAATCAGAACACTCGTGCTGAACGCACCAAAACAGATAAAGCTGCACCAATTCGAGATATTTGGATTATGCTAAATTCAAACTTGGCAAAAAACTACAAGCCGAAAGAAAGTATAACTGTGGATGAACAATTGTTTCCTTACAGAGGACACACTAAGTTTACCCAGTACATTCCGTCGAAACCAGCAAAATACGGTATAAAAATTTTTTGGGCTTGCGATTCAACAAATGGTTATTCTTTACAAGGTCAACTGTATACTGGAAAACCGCCAGGTGGTGAACGTCAGGTAAATGTCGGCGAGCGTACAGTTTTGGATCTAGTGGCAAAGTATAAGGGATCGGGAAGAAATGTAACAACAGACAACTTTTTTACAAGTTTGCAACTGGCTCGTACTTTGAATACATGGAATATGACTTTGGTAGGTACTCTTAGAAAAAATAAAGCATTTTTACCTCCTAATATGCAGCCATCTAAAGATAGACCTATAAATTCAACCATTTTCGCATTCAACAAAGAAGCAACATTATGTTCCTATGTTCCAAAGAAAAACAAATCTGTTATCCTTTTATCAACTATGCACACAACAGGTCAAGTGGATGATACTACTGTTGCAAAGCCTGAGATAATAAGATATTATAATAAAACAAAAGGAGACGTTGACACCATGGATAAGATGCTAAGCGAGTATACAGTAAAACGTAGAACAAATCGGTGGTCATTAGCATTTTTTTTTAACATGATTGACGTTGGTGGTTTGGCTTCTTACTGTATTCACCAGGAACACATTCCAAATTTTAGATCAACTGATCAACGTCGTAGGTTTCTAAAACACCTTGCCAATGACCTGTGCTTGCCTGCCGTTCAAATTCGTTCCCTTATTCCAAAAGTTGTCGGTAATTATTTCACACGTCAGTCACTAGAAATGGTTCTTGGTCGGAAAATAGTCGATCCCATTGTTGCTCCACAAAGGGAAGAACCAAGGCGTGATGCTTCTGGGCGCATTATGGTGGTTGGTAAATGTCAAATTTGTCGAGAGTTAAACCACAGACAGAGGAAGACCCGTAAAGCGTGTAAATCCTGCATCAAACCAGTTTGTAATGAACACTTTGTAGATCAAATTTTATGTAAAAAGTGTAACCAATAAAAAATCTGACTTTATATATAAGACTACCTTGTTTTTTGATATTATTTATACAATAAACAAATACCAGATAAATTTTGAGTTTATTTTTGCTATAAAACATTTATTTGTATCTAAAACCGTCATTTGCAGGTGATAAAACTTTGCCCCTTATTAATTTCAAAAATCGCTAACAAATATAACTCAAATTGTAATATTTTGTTAAATTAACCTAGCCTAGAAATGTCACGGAATCACACACCTCAATGGATTTAAACAAAATAAATATTCATATATGAAAGCTGAATGGGTACCAGGGTACCCATTTAGTCACATTAAGGTTAATTGTGTTTATTTGAAAATCGTGTTTAAATAAAACTGCAAATTTAATAAATCGAAAGTATGTATGTCAATTCAATGATTGTTAACGAAACACGTCCTTAAGTTCCAGGTAAAACATTTACTATTATTTTTGGGGTTATGTTTGCTATCTTCTGTAAGTGGTACTAGTGTGGTAAAATATGTCGCTGATTTTAGCTTTTCCAGGATATGATTGATATATGGTAATGGGTAGGCGTCTTTCTTTGAAATTTCGTTAATTTTTCTGAAATCTATGCAAAACCGGTATTCGTTGTTATTTCTCTTTTTTACCAGCACGATCGAGGAGCTGTATGGACTGTTGGATCTCTCTATTACTTCTTTTTTTAGCATTTTATCTATTTCGTCGTCTATTATGTTCTGCATTGCCGGATTCCTTGGTCTGTATCTTTGGTTAACCGGTGTATTGTGTTTTAGTTTAATTTTGTGTTTGATAAGTGGCGTATCTCCTTTGATTTGCTTAAACTTCTCAAGTTCTACTCGTAACAGGTTTTGAAGTTCTTGTTTTTCGGTTTGGCTTAGCGATGAATTAATATCTAGTTGGCCTGTCGAAGAAATTTCTGGATATTCTGGAGGAAAGGTCAGAATTTCTTCGATGTTAGAAGAGGTTGGTATTTGTTCGGTAAGGCGGTCGAGTAAGGATGCCGGTTCTTCTACTGTCTTGCACTTATTTAGAATGCTGGTTAAATCCAGTCCCCATTTCTTCATTTCTTGGATTCCTATGATCGCTTCTGATAATAGGTTTGGAAGGAAATGCAATTCTGTTTTCAACCATTTGTCGTCTATGGAACATTCTGACATGTACGTGTGTTGAATGCTCTTGGAACTGCCATCTACTAGAGTGATTTTCATGTTTTTATGAAAGTTGGGCGACCTGTATTCTTCTGCTATCTTTTTCCTTTTTCTCCTATAAATGAGAATTGTGCTCCGGAATCCACTAAAGCTGTTTGAACTTAAGTGTGACGTGCGGTCGTATGTCTGTTTGCTTGTGGTTGTAGCAGGTTGTTAAGGAGGTCCCTATTCGACAACTGGGTTGCCTTCCCTGGACCCAGTCGTCCTCTCGTTTTCCAACTGTATTCGGCATGTGCAGTTCTTTGATAGTATGCCTAGTGTCCCACAGTGGCTGCAGAAGAGGACGGGACTAGACCTACAATTCATTCGGTTGTGTCATCTCGAGCTGCACTTCCAGCAACATGTCTTTCTGTCAAAATTTTCTATTTTATTTGCGGAGATGTTTATGGGGTTTATTTGTCGTCTGTTCAAGAATCTGTGTATATCTCTTGAGCATTCTGTTTTTGATTTCATCGTATTAAATAAGCTTGATAAGTTCTCGGATTGACGATACGTCTCATCTTTTTATGTATAACTTGAATTCTGATCTCATATTGGTATATATCCTGTCCAGTTCCTCTTGGAAGTCGAAATTGTTGTGCCTTCAAATGAGTGTTTTGTATTTCTATGACGTAGTCTTGTAGTTTCTCTATATTTTTTTGTATACGGTTACAGATTTGACTTTCCAGCTGTGATGTGTTGTACGATGTTGCAAAGAAATTTGTGAAATCTTTTATGAAATCGTCCCAAGTATCCCAGTATCTGTTATTGTTCCGGTTGTAACGGTTTTAATCGAACGTTATGCTTTATCGCCTATTTCTGTCTCAAAACTAGCAGAGAAATCACTTATAATCTAGAAATTACCTTGAATATGAACTTGTCATAAAACTTCATTATATTTTCGAGAAAACACAGCTTTTATTCAAATGGGATTTAGCGTAACTGGTGTAAATGTTCCTTCTTAGGGCTCACATAATTTTTACAAGGTTACACTGAATTTCACTATGATTTTCAATGGTAGTTTTCACTCTTAAGACATTGTTTACAATAACCTCTGTATTTTGTTGATTTTAGTCAAAAGAAATTTAGCGTAACTGGGGTAAAATGTTCTTCCTTAGGGCTCACATAATTTTTACAAGGTTACACTGAATTTCACTATGATTCTCAATAATACTTTTCACTCGTAGAGGTGTTTACAATGTTTTTGGTATTTTGTAGGTTAAAGCTGATGTCGGATGTCATTTCTGAATAATGAAGTATGCCTGTCGCATTTCGAGATGTCTATCTTTGTTCGATAAGTGATTCTTAGGAAATGCCTCTCTCTTTCTGCTTGACGGAGGATCAAGGGACGTCGGATGTCTGACCACGATTCATACGCCAGCGATTCGTGAACTAAGGACTCGTTTAAGCGATGGTTGCTTTTCATGGGCATATTTTTGGTTTAATTATTGGTCGAGCAGTGCTAACAGAGCTGTGCAGCCTGAATGCGAATGGTCGCATTCTAGCAGTTGAAGGAGGTCATTGGTCGCACAGTGTAACCAACAATAATTTCTAGAGATCGGACAGTGGCGATTGGTTTTAATGGGCTTTCTTTGAAGCGATTCTACGCGGTCGAGGCTTCATGCTAGGGGACGAGGAACGGCGTAATTTGTAACACGTGGAGGTTCGTCTTTCTTTTCCAACAGGGAATGTTAATGGCGGTGTTGAACTGAAAATTCGCTGAGAGACTTTTTACTTATTTTATGTGATTTTGTATATCATCCCGCATGGGGAGTCTAGTTAAAGTATCTCTATTTTATGGGAAGCATTGATGGTACGTTTTGAAGTTGGTTAACGCGTAGTTAGACCGTTATTTTTTTTATGTGATTATGTGCCGGCTTGCTCATCTCATTTTGAGGAGCATTGAATATTGAAGTTCAACCCATTCGTCGTCCTGGAACAGTTTGATGGTTGAAGACCGATCGTAATTGGGTCATATATTGAAGGGAGAATTGGTTTTTAAGAAGTTCTAGCAGATTTCATTTCCTGTTTGATTCGAAGTTACACCCTCCGGAATAGAGGTTGGTTTTATTCTTTGTGTTTTATTTGATAAATTGTAAATATTGCTACCCATTCATTTTTAATAACAGATTCTTTTAGATTTTAAGGGGGTTGAATATCGGGAACAGGTTATACTGTATAGTTTTACTGGTTCATTTTTTTTTATTGGAAACTTTTGATGCTTTGCTTGAATAGTCTTTACTTAGACAGGCTATAATTTCAACCCTCTGGTAGATTCAATAAATTCACATTAGCTTTCAAGAGATAAAAGGGCGGGATCGATTTAGGTTATCAGATTGTAATTAGGTTTGTACATTTTAGGGTGCTTGGTACCGGTGTTGCTTGGTACCGGTGTTGCTTGCTACTGTTGCTGGGCACGGTGCAGCTGTTTGGTAGTGAAGGTACTACCTAGGACTAGCGTTTTCCTGACTGGTATTGATTATGTACTTCCGCTTTAACGAAGAACAGCCATTTTAGGGTTCGAACACCTCATCTACTTTACTAGAACATCAGAGATTTGGTATCATAGGACTAATGCCACAGGCGGCAACGCTAGCCTTGAATAGCACGGGCCAGGAGATAAGTGGAAATTCTATATTTATTTTTCTATCATTTCGGTTATAATTTGGGGTTTATTATTTAGTCTACCACTGATACGTATATGTATACAGTTTTCTTAATGAATCTATTTAATTAAATAACGTTGTGTTCATATGCTATTAAAGGCCCTCATTGCCTATGTTTCATAGTTAGTTCATATATCATATTTCATAGAGTGTTTAATAATAAGAGTATGTTTCACATTGTTTAGTGATACAAATACTATTTTAGTTTATAAGTATTTTGGATATGAACTTCTGTAACATACAGAAATTACAGAATTTTTAATATTAAATGAAGTTAACCTTTTCTATGAGTTGCGCTTGATATGTCTTTCGCCTTGGATCCAACGCTAATGACCGTGGGGTATTGACAAGTAATACTATTGATTTTATTGGGGATTTTAATGGGGTACTGACAAGGAATATTATTGATTTTATTGAGAATTAATGAACTAACCTTGTCTAATTTCTGTACACTGCGCTAAAATATTGTATATACTGGTATTAATTTGGGGTTACGATTAGCCCTTAGGCATGTAAGTAAAATATAGTCCTTCTAGCATATGAATTGTGTTTGAAGTCGTTAATAGCGCTCTAATTGTAAAGGGGTCATTAACTAAGGGGAAACTATCTTCCAATTAGGAAATAAACAAGGTTTGAGTTAAGGTTGTCTTTTATTTTCCTATTTATTTGGTAGGTTTAAAAGTAGGACCTTTCTGATTTGTAGTGGCTTCGTATAGTAGATCTACCTGTCGTCCAATTTAACAGAACAACTAAAATAATTTATTTTTCCCTGATTACGAAGTAATCGCCCACTCCCTTCTCCACTTGAGTGAACCGGAGCTACAAGGTTGACATTAGGGACAACCGAACTTAAAGTAACGTTTTGGGGGTTACACGGTACCACAGAATTGCTTTGCCTTTCAATGTTTCGGGAAGTGCTTGTAGCAATTGGCTGTCCTGTATCTCGTACGCCGTTTGGAGTTCTTCTATCCGTTCCAGAAAGTCTATGGGATCTCTGGACCCGTCGAAATAGAGTCCCCATTTTCTGATTATTATCTCCATCTGTTTGCATTTGTCGTTGTTGATGTTCGTGTTTGTAGCCGTATCATTAGTGGAGTTTTCTGGGTCCCTTGCCTCTGTCATTTCGGTTATGCTTACTAGTCTTGTCCTTAGTTCTTCCACCGTTCCTTCTATAGGAGCTTTTCGATCGCTTATATATGTTATTATTTCTTTTCTTTTTAGTTTGTAGATCCACCCAACTTTTGTGGAGCTCTCATCGCCTCCTGGAATTGTTGCATACTGTTATTGGGCGCATCCTGTATCTGTACTTGTTAGCTTCTTGTATGCGTGCAGTGGACTGTCTTAATTTCCTTTGTTATTCCTTTACTGCTCGGGCGCCATCTGTAACCCCTCCTGGAGGTTGGTTCGGATAGCAGGTATATTTTAGACAGTTGTAGATAGAGTTCTTTGGAAATTGAACTTTATTCTAACAATTTATATACAGATAACAATATTTATAATATGTACATGAAAAGGTTCTAGCTAAATTTCGAATCGTTGTATCTTCAAATGTTGTTCTCCAAAATATATTTTGTGCGTCGGTTCGGCGTGGCTTAATGGTCCAGAATAGTGTGGCAAAGATGTGACAAGAGCTTAGGTTACCTTTACGGGGATGGAAGTCCCTCGAAGTCAATATCTTCGTGAAAGATATTCACGGGAAAGGAAAACCTACAAAGTCAATACCTTTGCAGGTAAGGGTCGGGAAGCCTACAGAGTCAATACCTCTGCAGGAGCAGGAGAGGAGAGTCTTGTTAAGTCAATGCCTTAGTCCGACTCACGAGAATTAAGCTAAACTTAAATTACCGTTTAATATTGCATTGGCCTTAATTAATTCAAGATATTAAATAGTTCGTGTCTATGTTAGCTATGTACCTATATTATGAAGATTAAATTTATTATATACCAATATTAGTACATTTTTTTTTTTTATTTTTATTTTTCTACCTTATAACAGATTGTTACAATATTACATTTATAATATATATTTAGGTAGCTTCCTCAATGGTGGAGTGACCTAGGCACTTATGCCTGTTATGTCCATTTCCACATGAAGAAGCTAACTAAGTGAATTAAAAAAAAATTAGTATAATAGATAGAGTATTCAGTGAGAGAGTGGGAGGCACAGTCAGAGAGAAAGATAAGGCAAGGCGAACTAAATTAAAATTTAGTAATTTTGAAGTTAATTTTAATAATTTAAAAAATTTCAAATACTTGAGGATTTGTCAAGATCAAAGTTTTAATTTTTTTTTTAAATGTAGAAATTTTATTTATTTCTTTTAAACGTGAAGGAACCAAATTGAACAGTTTAGGTCCAAAGTAGAAAAAAGATCTTTGGGTTACAGTTTTGTAGAAAAAGTCTATGTTTATATTTAAGTTAGTTGCTGCCCTCGTAAATGTAGTTCTTTTTGCGAAGTTTGCTTGTTTGAGGTACATCCTTAGAAGACACTGAAAGGTGTATATTTGTCTTACTTTTAGTACATTTGTATCCTGATATAATGAAATTGTTGAAAATAGTCTATTTTTACAAAATATAATTTTTAAAAGAGTATTTTGTGTAGTCTGCAATGTCTGCAGAGTAGTTGTAAAAGTCCCTCCCCAAACTGTTATACAATATCTTAACAATGATTCGGCTAGTGAATTGTATATCATAATTAAATTTTCCCTAGATAAAATGTCTCTAACACTATAGAATTTGTGAATTAGGGCTCGAAGGCGTTTATTAAGATAATGAATATGTTCTGTCCATCTTACATGTTGGTCAATCATAATACCTAAATATTTTATTACTTCTGTTTTTTGAATTAAGGGACAATTACAAAGTATATTTGTACATTTATAATTATGTAATTTAATTTGGATTAGAGGCTGATCGGTGACTGTTGGAGAAAATGCAACGTATTTAGTTTTTCCAATATTTAGACTAAGTAAGTTGTAGTCTAACCAGATTTTTAATTTTTTTAGACATGCTTCCGTAGTTGTTTTCACTTCTTTCCATGATTTTCCCATTATTATTAAGGCAGTGTCGTCTGCGTAACAAACTAGTTTTTGATTTTGGAGATGCTGTTTATATATAACAAGAATAATATTGGTCCGAGCACTGTCCCTTGCGGTACGCCTATTTTTACAGTTGATTCGGAGCTTAACTTATTTTCAATTTTTACACGCTGTTTCCTATTTGTTAGATAGTCTTTAAAAAGTTCCAGAGCAATACCTCTAATACCATAGTTATTCAACTTGACAATAAGTTTGTTATGATCGACTGTGTCGAAAGCCTTGGCCAGATCAAGAAATACCGCCAGGCACTTCATTGATCCGTCCAAGGTCCTCGCAACTGATTGATAGAGATCAAGCGCGGCATCTTCAGTACTACAATTTTTAAGAAAACCAAACTGATTTGGAGTTATAATTTGATTGTGTTCTAAAACATTTATTAATCTTTTTTTAAGAGCTTGTTCGAATAACTTCGCAAAGTTATTTATCACTGAGATAGGTCTGTAATTCGTGAGTTTACTATGGTCCCCGGTTTTATAAATAGGCGTAACTACTGATTCCTTCCATTTTACAGGTATTTTTCCACGGGTAAAACAAAGGTTTATGATATGAGTTAATGGATACAATATGTTTGTATGGATATGTTTGATGAGTTGACTACTAATTTCGTCTGGTCCGGGAGAACAATTGTTTTTTAGTTTATTAATTAGTATAATTAGTTCTGTTGTTGTCACAGGTTCTATAAAGAATGATGACTCCAAGACAATATCATTTAGAACATTGTGAGGCAGATCGGTTTTTTTATGGTTCTAGCTATATTGTCACCTAGATTTATAAAAAAGTCATTAAAAATGTTTGCCTTATTACCGTTTTCATTAGTAATATTAGTATTTGCAATTCGCGACTTATTTTTACTGTTAGTTACTTCATTTATAATTTCCCAATTTTTTTTACAGTTATTGTTTGCTTCGCCAAGTTTGTTTTTGTAGTAATCATTTTTAGTTCTTCTTAGTAGTGAATTAAGTATGTTTCTATATTCTTTATAGTATGCCTCCCGTTCAGGTGTACAGCTTTTAGTTAGTTTTTTCTTTAATGAGTCTCTTGTATGGATTGAAGTAATTAGAGCTGTTGTGATCCACGGTTTTAACTTATGGACTTTACGTTTTTTCGTTTTTATTTTAGTACATTTTTGAACATATTTTATAAATTTCCTGATAAAATTATCGAATGAAATCTGAACGTCGGTCTCGTCGATTACGTCATTCCATTTTTTGTTGCTTAATAAGTTATTGAGTTTTTTATAGTTTATGTTTTTATAAGTTTCTTCATTAATAGTGGTAGATTGTATTAGTGACGTGTTGTTAATGGGTGTTATATGAATGAATGGTGTAAAATGATCGGTAAGATTCGTTTGGAACAGGCTCAATATTGATTATATTATTTAAACTATTTTTTTTGTTGACGAAAATGTGGTCTATACAAGATTTGGTGGTCGCTGTGATCCTAGTAGATTTATTGATGTAGGATATAAATCCATAAGAATTAAGTATATTAAGATACATGTTGGTTTCAGTTAATTCTGGTTTAAGTAAGTTGATGTTAATATCGCCTGAAAAAATGTCTAAACTTTGTTTTTGAAGTTGTTTTATATAAATTTCAAGAGCATCAATGTAATTCTGAGTACTTCTGGGGAGGTAAATTAAACCATGTTGACATAGTGGTATACTATACCATGTATAGTGACGTCACAATAAAAGTTTACTAAAAAAATATAACACTATGTTCAATAAACTTACAAATTAAACAACTCTCATGTTAGTCGTACTATTTATAAGGCATGTTGGAGGTACATGATAGTATGTCATAGAAAAATTGTTATCAGAACATAGAAATATGTTACAAAAAATAAATATTCATGTATATTTAAAAAAGTTGTAATAGTTAGATTATTAGTAAATAATACTTATTGTGACAATAATTGGAGCTAACTTGTCGAAATATAATGAATATAATGTAAATATGGAACACAAAATATGCCCAAACAACATTCAGTCCACTCTACTAAAAAGTTAACTAGAATGACTTATTGCAGTTTACCTCCGAGGTAACCTTTTTATCTATTAAATAATTTTCAAAATTTTGACTTTATCATTCTTTTATTGTACCTATTTTTGTAGTCTATTATTTTATTGTTAATATTTTGATTAAATTACTATTATATTCTTCACATAATTACTTATAGGTATTATTATCAAAAATAAATGTTTAAATATTAACACTACCCCCTAGACTTAAACTCTGCATGCGCTACTGCGTGAATTAAGGATATTTTTAGATCACAAGATTTTCCTGCTAGACAGTTCCACTGTTATCAGCAAAAGCAGAAAATAAATACAATATTTTGTTAAAAACATTTAATTAGTTTCTCAAAATTTAAGAAAATGGTTATTTTATACTAGAAGACGAATTTAAAATCTTTTAAATATAATTGTTTTGTTCTATTTATATTAAAGTTTGTTCTGTTTAAAGGAAGCAAAGAAATACGTTGACAATAGCACTGTAAAAGATTTCGTACACGCTGGAAACAATCTTGTTTGACTTGAAAGTAACTAGCTTGTCATTAAGTAATTAAAATGGGGCATTGTTGAAGGTAGTAGAAAATCTTGTTAATCATTCTTGTTTGCCTAATTACTCAGAAGCAATTCGAAATTAGTAAAATTAATGTTTAAGTGATTTCGTGTTTATTTTATAGTTTTATATCGCATAAACGAAACTAGAACTTTTCTAATTATCTTTTTGTTTCTTCTTCTGATTTTGTTATCAACATGGGCGCCGTTCAGTCAAGCTTTATAGACAGGGTTAAAATGCTGCAGGCTATAGTCGAATTCCATGGCGAAAAATTAAAAATCACAATTCCTTGCTTTTGTATGGTGGCGCCCATGGTTATCAATATATTTATTGTTTCAGATTAAATCTCTAATTTTGTGAAAATATTATTATATTATTTTATCGTATATTATGAAAACGTGTTAAGTAATTCAAAATGAACATTTTGTTTATTAATGAATTTAAAAAGAAAATTATTAATTAAATCTTTTGAATCCTAAAAAGTATCAAAATTTGCTGTTATATTAAATATATTTTTATGCAAAAAGTTTTGAGAAAATTGCTTAATGACTAGTCCAATCCTATGTTCCTGCTAACCAAATTGAAAATCATTCTAACCTCAAATTAACTGGACTGAGTAACTCTGGATACCCTCAAAATTAGAACAAAATTCTAAAAGTTGTTAACATTTAGAGTAAGTAATTTTAAAAAACCGACTTCAAAATCGTGCAGATGCCGTCACCATATCTTAACCAAATTTATATGGGATCACCCCTGAGGTACCCCCTTACTAACAAAAAAAGGAATCATAGAAATCGGACAAGGTGTTAAAGAATTATCGCTAAAAATACATATAAAATGAAGAGTTTAAGGATTTTTCTCATAGACCAAATTATTGGAATTTGAATAAATTTATATGGAAGCACCCCTGAGATACCCCTTACTAACAAAAAAAATCATATAAATTGGACACCGTGTTAAAGAATTATCGCTGAACATACCTAAAAAAAATATTAAGACGAATTGAGACCTCCTCCTTTTTTAAAGTCGGTTAATAAAAGAGGAGCGCAGTAAAAGGGAGGACATAATGTCATATTCCATAGGCGTACTTTGCAAAATAAGTTTCTATAATATAAATAAGGCTTCGGCATATAAAATGGTATATTCGCACTTTGTAGATTAAGTTTTGAATAAAAAAAGGTAATTGTTTACAAAAAATAATGATTCTGACAAAATTGTTGCACTTTAACATTGAACGAATTAAAATTATCCAATAAATAACAAGGAGTAATATATGTTGTTAATGGGATTACCTTGTTTTAATCTCATGACATTAAAAATAATAATTCAGTTCTTAAAATCAAAGAAGGTGAGTCATATGCATGATCAACACTGTTGTCTATGAATAAAAATTGCGACGGAAAGTAACAGAGTCAGCATAGGCGTCGTATCAAATACCAAATAATTATTTATTATTTATTAGGTATTTGTTAGTAAACTTTATTAAATTTGTTTGTCAACATCTTTATTTAAACAAAGATGATGCGTTAAATATACGTTTTTGATAGTTTTCAAGAAATGAATATATTTATTCCCTAATGATTTCGTTATCTGTGTTTATTGGTTTTAAAAACACCGCTTTTAAAAACGTGTCATCTCCGTTCTTGGCAATTTCGTTGATCATTACATTCATTTAATTAGACAGACAAAACAGTCCAGTCCGTCCATGTGTGGATCAGGTAAAGAGTTAAAACCGCTAAATCAGTTGAAATCAGTTTTAACTCTGCAATAAAGAGTAAAATTTTGTAAGATAAAACCCTAATATTTGGAAGCGATGACAAATAAATGTGTTTCAAGTAAATAAACGAAAGACGGGTTACAGCTTGAATATTGTCAGCACAGGCACAAAGATAGTTGAAAACTAACTTTCGACGAAGTTAGATTTGTAACGCTTTAACTATTTACGATAATTTTTTTATATTTTATAAACACTTTTTTGTATAAGTGCTCTTTTCTGATATACGAGTAGGTGTTCATGTTTGTGTCTTACAATTTGATAGTGGTAGTGCATATTCGAGAAGTTATATTTATTGTGATGTATATTAGGTAGGTACTTTAAAAGTTTATTAAATAGTAAAATATTGGTGTCTTTATAAATTTAATAAAAACAATTTAATAGAAGAATTATATTGTTACAATAATAATGGATTCAGAGGCGGGTCCAAGTGAAACCCAATTACGTCGGCGAAAGTCCTTATCAAAGGATGAAAAGAACATTATATGGAAAGTATATTATGGGCTGAAACAGACACTTCCTACAAATGAAGCTGTAAACCGCAGTTCTTTTTTAACTGGAGTATCTGTTTCAACAATTGAACGTATTGTACGCGAAAAGACAAAAAAAGGCTCCTTAGATGCCCCTAAAACGCATACCCGTGGTCGAAAATTGTTGAAATTGGACGATAACCAAAAACAAATCATTTGAAGAACTGTACATTCTTTTTTTTTTTCGAAAACAAAGCCCCAACACTTAAAGTTGTTCTTACGAAATTAAGAGAAAAGGAAGAAATTCCATTAATGAGCCATGAAACTTTACGAAAAATTTTATGGTGCCTAAAATTTTGTTTTGTCAAAAGGTGTAGGAAATCAATTTTAATTGAGAGGTCAGATATAGTGTCCTGGCGACGGCGTTATTTACGAAATATTAAAGAGTTTAGAGCCGTTAAAAAAATACATACTATCTCGATGAACCGTGGGTGAATGCTGGACACACAGTATCTAAGATATGGCAAGATACTTCTGTAACTAATCATCGCCAAGCTTTTATAGAGGGATTATCTACAGGTTTGAGAGCACCATCAGGTAAAGGACAGCGCCTAATTGTTACCCATATCGGAAGTGACAGTGGATTTTTGGAAAATAGCGCGCTTGTGTTTGTATCGAAAAAAACAGAAGACTACCACGAGGACATGAATGCGCAATGTTTTGAAAAATGGTTTACTGAAGTAATTCAGCGTGTAGAATGAAACTCAGTTATTGTGCTAGGTAACGCTTCTTATCACAGTCGACGAGTTGAACGCATTCCGATAATATCCAGTAGGAAAGCGGATATGTAAACCTGGCTGTGGGATAAAGCAATAACATTTACTGAGGAGATGCTTGAAGTGGAATTAATGGAACACCGCCATAAATATTTTCAATATGTTGTCGACACAATGGCTCGTGATCGTGGTATTACGGTACTATGACTGCGAATTCAATCCTATTGAACTAATTTGGGTGCAAGTGAAAGGGTTTGTAGCTCGAGAAAATAAAACTTCTAAAATAGCCGACGTTCAAAGTTTATTAAAAACCGGTATAGAACATATTAAAACCTGAAGATTGGCAGAATGCTATTTCCCATGTAATTAAGGAAAAAAATAATATGTGGCGCTTGGACGGTATGATCGAAACGGTAGTTGAACCTTTAGTCATAACTTTAAGTGATAGTTCTGCAGAATCAATCGATTACGAAACTTCATAGATTTAGAATTCAAGTAAGTAATACCAAGCTTAATTTACATATTTTTATAATAAACAAAATACAATTATAAACATAGATAAATTATTATAACAAAAATAGATAACCAACCTACTTTCATCTAGTAATATTCACAAATACCCATTTAATTTGCCAATATAGTATTTCTGCGACACTGAAAGAGTGCATTTTGATATGATAACGATACCTTTTGCAGTTTTAAGGCGCACCTTCTTCAATATTTTGTTCTAGTATAATACCCCATTTAATTTTCCAATAGTGTTTCTACGCCACTGGCATAATATTTACATATTTTAGCAATAAACAAAACAAAATTATAAACATAAATGATTATTACTACAAAAATAGATAACCAACCTACTTTTATCTAATATTATTTACTATTACCGCATTTAATATGCCAATAGTTTTTATACGCCACTGGCGTACTTCATTTTGGCAATAAACATGCATTTATGACTAGCTGGCACGTGATACCGATAACTTCTGCAGTTTTAAGCGCGTGATTCCATTCATTATGCTCTGGTATAGTATGATTGTTGCACGTGAACAGGGAGGAATCACCTTCTTCAATATTTTGTCCGAGTATAGTGTAATATTTACCTGTAAAAGTCTTATTAGATCCCGGCCGAAGAACCGTTTTTTCTATTATTTTTTATTTAAAAAAAAAGTAATGTCAGCTTGATTGATTTTTTATTTATTTTTTTCACCGTCTACCAGATTTTTATTACAATGTCATTAACACTCTTAGTTACTACTTAAAATAATTGGAAATATAAAATAACAAAATATAACAAATTTTCCCCACCAGTAATTGTTTCTAGGGATTAAAATTAATTATTAACAATTACTTAATATTCTTGATTTTTGTATTCATTGTTTGCTTGTAAATCCAGAACACAAAGTCTTTTAGAACGGTTCCATGGGCGAGTTGAGCATCTGCGATTCTTGTTCTTCTATCTCTTGCTGGGTACAGTTTGATTATTCTTGCCTTTAGCCAAGTATTTCATGGACCATTTGGATTAACTAGAATCACAATGCTATTCATGTTTAGAGGTTTCGCATCTTGATGCCATTTGCTTCTTTTTATAAGATAGGGAAGGTACCCCGAAAGAGATCACTTAATCTTTGGGCAGCTCGCCATTTGGACAATAAGACAGTGATTAGGAGTAAGTGGTTCAGGATCATCTGAGTCATAAGATATGTGAGTTAAAGGTCATGAATTAATTATGTTCTCAGTTTCTGCAAAGAGAGTTCTTAAAGCATATTCCTGTGGATACCTATTATGAAGTGTTTCGGATAGAACTTTGTTTACACTTCTAATGAGCCTTTCTCATACACCTCCCATGTTTGGTGCATATGGCGCATTATATCTAAAACGTATGTTTTTTGTCACACAAAATTTATAAACATTGTCTCTGTTCAGTTCAACAAGCGCTTCCTGCAGTTCTCTATCAGCCGATTTAAAATTACTTTCATTGTCACAAAAGATTTCTTCAGGAAAGCCTCTTCTACTTCCAAAAACTCTTAAAACTTGAATAAAACCGTCAGTATTGAGATCGTGGGCTATCTCCAGGTGTACTGCTCTTATAGCCATGCATGTAAAAATAACTCCATATCGTTTTTCATGACTGCTTTTAACGGTAACTTGTATTGGACCAAAGAAGTCGACTCCAGTTCGAATAAAAGGTCTTATTGTTGGTTTCAAGCGGCATTTAGGCAATTGTCCCGTAATTGGTATAGATGGTTGAGCTTTTGTATTTTTACGTTTTTGACATCTAATCCACGCACCTTTTACTTATTTATACAAGTATCTTGTCCATGATGATGAAGTTGTTCGTGGTAATGTTCTATTATTAATCTGGTTATCACATGTTTGGGTTCCAGAATAATAGATTTTTTAAAATCTTCAGTAAAACCGTCCAAGTTGTTTAATCTTCCATTAAGACGAAGGATTCCATCTTCGTCAAAGATACAGTTCAAAGTGAACAGTTTACTATTTTTTCCCACAGTAAGATTTTCTTCGAAAAATGAATCGTGCTGGATACGTTTTAAACGTAATTGTTCAGCTTTAGTAAGTTCATCTATGTCCAAGTTCTTTTATTTCTGACATAGTTCTTTTTAAGTCACAATTTAGTAGGTTTGTCTTTTTATGATTTATTTTTTTACCATTTCCTATAAATATTAGCATCCATCCAGTAGAACGCAGTAATTTGGTCCACTTTAAAAAGAATTCTGGATTTGGAACAGTGAGATTTAATTTTGGAAAATTAACAAATATATAGTCTTTTCTTTCTTCCAATAAAGTGAAGTCAATAATTTCTTTATCGCTGGAATCCCTTTCTTGAGGCCAGTTTTCGGAATAAAGTCGTAGAAAGTTAGGTCCATAAAGCCATCTATTATGTACAGTTAAATCAAGTTTGTGAGCTCTTTTTGTTGCCTCGTCTGCAACATTTTCATTCGAGCTAAAGTGTCTCCATTGGGTAGGATTTTTCAAGGTGTGAATTTTTCCTAGTCTTTGAGCTACAAATATTTTAAATCTTTGTGTTTCTGAACGAATCCATTGCAATACAGTTTTCGAGTCGCTTCAGAAGTATCTTTTTTGGACATCAAGATTGAGATTTTGATTTAAATATGTTCCTAGTCGAGCACCCATCAATACAGCTTGATATTCCTACCTAGAAATCGAAATTGGTTTGAAACTTGTAACCTTTGCTTTTGAATTCACAAAGGAAACTTCTATGTGATTTTTTTCTCGAATTCAAAGATATGCCACAACTTCATATGACCTTTCTGATGCATCACAGAAAATATACAATTATATTTTTGAGTTTCCTCCTTTGATTTATAAACATTTTTTTCTTTTTAGTATCCTTGTATTTCACGTTTTTTTATTTGACAATTGAACTGCTATTAAATATCTTTGCAAACTTAGCTTATAATATTATATTACGTGAACTTGTATAAACTGAGACTGGCAAGAAAACTTATCTCTTTACTTTTATATGATATTATTTCCTCTTCAAATTGTTATTGAGATTTTTTACAAAATGCAGTATCACTTCTTGTAAAGATATTATTATAAGCTAAAGTGCTTAAGTTATTGTCATTTGCACCATCGCATCGTAAAAATAGAAGAAAAATAGATAAAAAATAAAAATGTTTGTTTTCACTTTTGGTATAAAAACTATATAAATGGTTTATTAAGCTTTATATTATAGCCCGGATTTATGATCGCTAAACTGAACTGTTTTGCTCTTTTTATTTAAATTCTAAGGATTAATTATTTCATTTGTATAACTGGTAGAATAGAATATATTTTTTTTTTATTATTATTTTCTCTTTATACGCTTGGGTTTTTTTGCATATTATTAATTGTCTTCCACCAGAGCAAAAGTGTTAAAACTAATGCTTTTTTCCCAATCACTATAAATGATTTATGATTACTGTTCTTATTTATTCTGTTTCAATGAGCAGGGGGATATGTCGCGAGCAAGGTATCGTTTTTGCGAATTTTAGTAATTTTTTTTTTATTTTTACACATTCTTTTCTCTCTCTTCCTTTACCAAACTTCTTTATCTTTCCTTTTTTTCCTTTATATTTCTTTTTCTTGTAGGAAGTGCTTATCTATTAAAATATAAACATTATTTTTGAATTGTGTGATGTTTAACGTATCTCATTTAAATGTCCGATCACTGATTCCACATTTTGTTGATTTTCGAAATTACGTTCTCGATACAGATTGCGATGTTCTTGGTTTAACAGAAACCTGGCTAAATCCAGAAATTGATATCAATTTAATACATTTAGAGGCTTATAAATTTATTCGTCTGGATAGACCAACCAGAGGCGGAGGTGTGGGTATGTATATTAAAGAAAAATTTAAATATGAGTTAATTTTATCTGAGTGCAATGAAAATATAGAATATCTATGGATTAAACTGTGGGTTGGAAACACGACTGTAGCAATTGGAACATTGTATAGGCAACCAAAGAGTAATTATTTACAATTTTTAGATGAAGTCGAAAATATGTTTTCGAACATTTTTTCAAATTTTGATTACCTATTTTATATGTGTAGGCGATTTTAATATAAATATGCTCGATATTGATAACTCCAATACAATACGTTTTTGTGACATTCTTGAGGCATTTAACTTAACACAAATAATCAAGGAGCCTACAAGAGATAGTTCCTTGCTAGACTTAATCATCACAAATATAGATTCCAACTTCTGCAATGATTCTGTTGATCACAATCTAGTTGCTGATCATTCAGCAATTAACTGTAAATTTAACAATTTTTATATCAAACCTCAGGAACAAATAAAAATTACATATCGATGTCTGACAAAAATCAATTATGAAAATTTTCAAAGAGATCTTAGTTCCATGCCTTGGCATAACATTTATACTGTAAATGATATTGACGAAATGGTAAATTTATTGAACACTTATATAATGACAGTTTTAGAATTGCATGCTCCTAAGAAAACAATTATCAGAAAACGAATTAAATATACTCCGTGGATTACTGAGAATATTATTCTTATGCAAAAACTCCGAGATAAAGCTTTGCAAAAATTTCGCAGAACTCAATTACCACAACATTGGTCATATTATAAACAATTAAGAAATTTCACAAATAATGCTATAAAGGCTGAAAAAAGAGCATACTAAAATTTTAAATTCCAAAATTGTAATATAAAAGAAAAATGGTCTGAACTAAAAAAACTTAACATATCTAAAAATAAAAAAACAGATATTCCCAACAATTTGAAAGATGCCAATGCCATAAATAGTTTTTTTACTTCTAGATGTAATAATGTGGCTATGGATGATGACTTAATACATTTTTATTCAACTAATACTAAGGAGAATATCACGGAACACTTTCTATTTCAGGAAGTTACCGAGGATGCTATAAATAATATTATATTTAATATTCAATCTAAAGCTTACGGTGTGGATGATATTAATAGTACAATTTTACAACTCTGCTGTCCATTTATTATTCCATTTATAACATACATCATTAATGAATGTTTAGCAAAAAGTATTTTTCCTTCTGCCTGGAAATTTGCTAAAGTTATGCCGTTACCAAAAGTAAGTGTGCCTTAAGATTTTAGTGAATTGCGATCAATTAGTATTCTACCTGTTTGTTCAAAAATTTTAGAAAGAATAATGGAAATGCAAATAAGTATTTTTTTAAAAAACAATAACATATTGCCTAATAAACAGTCAGGCTTTAGGGCAGGATACAGCTGTGCAACAGCCTTATCTGATGTAACAGATGATATTCTTAGGGCTATTGATAATGATAACATTACTTTTTTAATACTGTTAGATTTTTCAAAAGCTTTTGACACTATAAACCATGAAATATTTCTAGCCATGCTAAAGTATTTTAAATTTAATAATCACTCTGTCTCACTTTTAAAATCATACTTTCATCAAAGAAACCAAATAGTGCAAATAGATATTTTTTCTTCTTCGATGAAGGTCACTTCTGGAGTACCTCAGGGAAGTATATTAGGCCCATTGTGTTTTAGTCTATATACCTCACAATTTCCTACTGTTTTGAAATACTGTAATAGTCATTTATACGCGGACGATACACAATTATATTACTCTTTTAAACATTCTACACTAAATGATTCCATCTTAAGAATTAATTCAGATTTGACTAATATATTTAATATATCTGAAAGGCATTCATTAAAAATAAATCCAAGTAAATCAAAAGCTGTGATATTCTGTAATGAATTAATTAGACAAGAAGTTACATCTGCTGCATCAATCAAAATAAATAATATGAATATTCCTATCGTTAGCGAATGTAAAAATTTGGGTCTCATTTTAGATTCTAAGTTAAAATTTCAAAAACACATTACTGTTAAATTAAAGACATCTTACGCAAGTTTGAAACTAATATATGGACAAAGATATTTTTTGTCTCAAGAGGTGAAAAAGCTGTTGTGCGATTCATTGGTATTATCAAATTTCAACCACTGCGATATTGTGTACGGCCCTTGTTTAAATAGTTTTGAGTCTAGAAGAATTCAAAAATTACAAAACTGTTGTATAAGATTAATATATGGAATTCGGAAATATGATCATATTTCAACTAGTTTTAAGCAATCAAATTGGTTAAATATGTATAACAGAAGACTTCTACATCTTGCCTGTGTATGTCATAAGCTTTTCAATACAAATATGCCTGCATATCTGCACGATAAACTAACTTACAGAACAGATATACATAATCTTAATATTCGACTCAAAAGTATCCTTAGGTTACCAAGATTTTATAAAGCTGGTTTCAAAAAGTCATTTACCTATAACGCAACAATCTGCATCAATGATTTATACAGAAATAATCAGTTATTATTACGACTTAAAGCAAACACTTTTAAAAAACAATACAAGACTATTCTGTTACACCAACAATAATAAATAAATTCTCGCTTCCAAAATGTTCCTTCCTCCTTCCTTTTTCCTCTTTTCTTTTCTTCCTTTTTCTTTCTCCTGTTCTGTCGGTCATCTTAATGTAAATTATTTTTATCACTCTGGCACTGGTGGAAGATCAGGAGTGAAGCGATTCACAACTGAACCGGTTGTAGCCATTTGTCCTCTTAGGTGTACTAAATATTGTAAATATTTTACAAATTATGTAACTGCTCTCTTTGTGTAAACTTTAAAGTTGGACAATAAATGTATTATTATTATTATATGTCACTTGACTTTTGATTTAGTGTAAAATATTGTCTTGAAATGTTGAATTCAAAAATGTGTCGTAAATCATTTATCCAAATTGTCCATCTTTCATTTAATGTGTCAGTTATTTCGTCATCCCAACCTTATTTAGATTTCCAGATATCTTGTAGTAAGATTTTTTCCTGTATTGTGAAATTTGTAAGAAATCCTAATGGGTCAAATATTGACATTACTACTACCTTAAGAATTTCTCTTTTTGTCGGACATTTTGTGTTCTCCAAAATTTCTTTGTTAATTTTGTGGAATTTTGTCTTGAAATTAAAGGTATTGTAATGAAGTCAATTTTCCTCAATCAATTTATTTTCATTTTTCATTATTAATAAATATTTAAACATGATTGAACTGCTAATTTACAGATGCGCTATTTTTTCCTTTTTCGTGTATTTACAAATCCGTTAGCTAAAAAAAACCTTGTTCCGCTTTTTACGTTTGATATTGAGTCCGTATTTCATTTTAAAAACCGAATTAGCTTGTAGGAATAGGAACATTTTCAGATAGTGTTTAGTTATAAGTTTTAATTTGAATTCATTAATAAATATTTGAATTTATTTCTTGACAAATATAATACCGTTTCTTTAAAAAGGGATAGAATTTGAATTAAATAACAAATGATAGGATTTTTTTCTGTACTATTGTAAAACCGGAGATTTTAGACTTTTGATCGTTAGTCTGTATTAAAAAATTATTTCTTTTCTTTTGATAGGTTAAATCGGGAATTAAATTTGATTTTATTGATAAATACTTTTGTTTAGTAAGTGCCGCGTTGTAATTAAGTTGGGAATATTTGTAAACGGAATTTTTGAGGAGACGTTTTCACTCTTTTAATACTTTGTTTATTCTTTTACCGTATATTTGAATAATCTTAAATAGCATCCTCCCAAGTAACAATTTGATATTTTATAAAATCTGAAAAAATGTTTACAGAACCAAATTTATAAAATAGAATATTAGCTAAGAACATTTCCGGAACATTCTTTCAACAGTAATAAACACAAAATGGGCGCAGTATTACAGAACTATTTGGTTCTTTTGTAAATTCTATAAGATTTATTGAATGCAGTTACCGAACAGTTACTACACATTTACACAGACTTTAAACAAATGTTTTTTTAAACTTTTATAACTGTTTTATAAATTTTCAATCTTGAGGTTAGGTTGCATATCAAAATCAGTAACATTTTAGTTTTTTAAATGTATCTGGTGAAAACAAATTAATTCTATATTTGTCATGAAAGTAAATTCAAGGCGATATTAGTAAAATGGCAGTATCTACTTAAGAGATATCTATGACGCGGTTTAGACATAATGTATGACCTACAATAAAGCGTTTTTGGATACGCAGCAAGAATTACTGTTAATTATATAGCACATACAATACTAAATTTTTAAGCGCCTCGAGTTTGATTCATATTTCTAATACTTTTTCAGTGTGAAACAAAAATTAAATTAATGCAATTTGATTTTTTTTTAGTAATAAGATTATGCTAATATTACTAATGATTAAAATCTTTAATTAACATTAACTAGTAAAACCGACAGTAGATTTAGCTTTAAAACTGTCTTAGGTTTTTGTTAAATATGGCGGCTATTCAGAGGTATTAGAAAGTTATTTTAAGACTGAATCATAATTATAAAATATTATTGTAGTAAAAACAGCTGTAATACAATAATTAAGTTGTATTACTCATTTCTACAAAACAAGTTCATCATGGTTTGTTGTATAATAGTTTCATATTGCTGCACTGTATGACAAAATATAACATAACCTTACTAAATCATTTCCTATTTAAGTATTTGAGAATTAAAATGATTAGATTTGTTTCTACAGCTTTATAGAGCATGCATAATTTTTAATATTACGAGAATAAGCAAGTTTAACATGGACATCGCCAAAAATATGGCTTTCTTTTAGTATTGGGGCATGATTATTCAGAACATACCTAATTATTATCTGGCTGAATGATAGTTTTTTTTTTTGAGTGTCTAGACAAACCAGCAATATGTTTTAATAATATTTTTTACTGTTCTCTGAAAAGCAGGTACCACTTATTTTTTATATTTCTTTACTATTTAAATCTGACATTTTCAGACCATACACTCACATACAATTGGTATGGGAAGTAGTTGAACGAACATAAAATACAAAATAATCTGGCGTAGGTACTACCAAATGTAGTTGCTTTATTTTTTTTTTATAAAAATTTTTAAAGTGATAATACTATTCTTAACTAAAATAATTGCTATACAGTTTTCTGATTTGTAATAGTGTATTTCGACAATATATTACAGTTATTTTAGAGTTTTCATCAGAAGCAAATTGCTATTGATGCGGAATTATCTCACACTAATATTTATATAACTATTTTTTAAAGCGTTATTATGAGGTTAAGAAACAGTTATATTTGTATAACCAAAAAGTTCTAAAGGTAATCCAGAACAATAATATAGAATAACTATAAAGCAATTTAATTTTATGAGCTGAAATATTGTATAGAACAGTTGTATAAATGTTTACGTAACAATTTTATAGTTATCGTGAAAACTATTTTATAATTTTGCTGTAAGAATATTGTAAAAACTAATTTATATAACAATTTAGTTTCAGAGAACAAAATGGTGATTTCTGCAACTGTAATACAATAAATTAGCATTCCAGACACAGCAATATAATATCAATAAAATATAATAGTCTTATAAACTTAAAATTATAAAGCTACTTTGTTAGTTGGGCTGCCTTTGTCTGAACGGGCTCGTGATGACGATCAGTTTGCCCTTGGAGTAGGTGCAATCCGCGTTATAATTTTTTTTTAGTTAATCTGTAAACCGCAAATTTTAAATAATTTTAAATAGTATTCTGTCCTGTTTGAACGGGCTCGTGATGACGATTAGTTTACTCTTGGAGTAGGTACTATCCGCGTTAGTAATTTTCTTCCCTCCGATAATAATTTGTTTTTCTCTTTTACCGTCAATTTAAATAACTTTAAATAGTATCCTGTTCCTGTCGAAACGGGCTCGTGATGACGATCAGTTCATTCTTGGACTAGGTGCTATCCGCGTTAGTTTTCTTTTCTCCTTTATATTCTTAATTTTTTTCGTGCAAACTGCAACTTGCAGAAATCAAAAATAGCTTCATTACCCTATCTGAGCGAGCTCGTGATGACGATCAGCTCATTCTGGGCAATAGGCTACCCCGGGTATAAATTTATTTATTATTATTATTTTCTTTCCGTGTATTTACTATAAGTAATTCTTTCGCGTCCCTGTCTCCTCGCACTCTCTTCGACCATTTAGCTAATTTTTCCTCACCTAAATAGCAAAATACCTACATTTTAGTTTAATTCCAAATATCGCGGTTAAACAGTTATTTACCGAGTAAATAGCAAAGTTAATAATTTTTTCTCTGCGACCGAAACATGCATTTTATTTTAATTTAATTTTGACGTCTGATTGAGACTAGTCGCGAATCAATCAGGGTTATATTGACTATCACCACAACTGCGGTGGGCGTGGAAATATTTAATTTCTTTTTTTTGTTGTTGTTGTTGTTGTTGTTGTTGTTGTTGTTGTTGTTGTTGTTGTTGTTGTTGTTGTTGTTGTTGTTGTTGTTGTTGTTGTTGTTGTAAGTAGTTATTCACAATATATGTGTCAATGTTAACCTGCCGTATTACTAGTTAATAATTCCCTACTTTATTTCTCCTTTATATTTCAGCTAGTGATAAATTCTGTACCAGCCCAAGCAAGATTAAAGCCCGTTACTTGTGGCCTACTATTACCTAAGTGGCCTTTGATCCCTGGAATTTTTCATCTCCATCTGTAGCTACCCGAGTACTTTCGACGCCGTTTCGAAAGTTTGTGGAGTAAACCATTATCAAAAATCTGGCGCTCGAGAACCGCCCGTAACCAGCGTCAATAGGATTCCAAAATACACCAAAAATTCTCTCTATTGACTTTTCAGGATCACTCTGTAAGTTTTTATGAGCTACATTTATCAAGGCTGGGTCAATGTTGCATATCGTAAATTCGCCCTTTGAATGTATATAAATGATGGCATTAATCAATTTTTTGCTTCCTCAAGAGAATTTGCAGACCCCAAATAGTCATGCATGTAGTGATCTTCAATTAAATTACATGCTTCTGGATAGTCTTTCATAAAATCTTTTGCATTTATATTCTTAGCTTCTTGTGCAAGACATGGTCCACTAGAAGAACTAAAAAATACAACGAACAGCTTATAGGTATCAGGTTCTCTATCTCGGTCCATTTTTCTAAATAAGAATCTTTGAGCGGCACAATTTTCTTGGCGCACTTTAACTTGTAAAAACATTTCTTTTATGAAAAGTGAATGGTAAAGGTCCGGTCCAGTTAAAAGACAGTCGTTTAGACTTAGATTAAGAGATTTAGCACTAGCATCAAATACAATTCGTAATTTATTAGGTTTGTTCGGGTTCACAATGCCAAAATGAGGGAGATACCATATTTTTTGATTTTGTATTGTCAGTTCTTCTTCAGTAAGTTTTCGAATATATTTTTTCTTTTTAAGATCATCCATTTTGTCACAGTAAGTCTTCCCATACATTTTGTCCTTGTCTTTGTCTTTCGGTACATTGTAACCTCCGCATTGCATTGATACGGCTTTCTGGAAGAACCTTGTCTTCATCCTTCCAGAATATTCCAGTTTCAAAGTGGTCTCTTTTCACTGTTTTATCTAAAATATTCTATTTCTTATATATTCTCTAGAAACACTTTTATTTATATTTTCTACAGTTTCTACACCTAGACTATCTAGTTTCCATTGTTCTTCTGAACTTGTAATTTTGGGCTTTATAGGATTCATTCCTCAGCCCTAATTAGTTTGTAATAATAAGTAATAATAATAATAATAATTCGTGAAGCAAATCCAAATCGTCTCTTTCCTTATAATCGAATTAAATTACGGGTTTTGAGCTTACATTAAATTGTAATTAGATGAAACAAAATGAATTCTATGTATTTTGAGGTGATCTTTTCGAAAAAAGGCAAAACAAAATGTAGCAGTTTTTCGAAAGTGCCGAAATTTTGGATTTTTCAATTTTGCGCAGGCGCATGTCGGAAATAAATCAATATTTTTAAAACGCAATTTACGACATGTGAAAGCTTAAGAAAAATGCTAATTTTTATGTCTCTTGAGAAATTTTGATCCGATGCACCGTTCTCGCTGTATGAACGATTGAAATTTGTTTAGTATTTTGAGGCGACAAAGGTCGAAAAATTGAATTTGTTAAATGTTCAAACACTAAATTCTTCATAACATTGGTAAAAATTACGATATTTAAAAAATCAAAAATGCGTTTTGAACTTAAGGGATGGGACTAGTGATTTCCAAAAGGGGGCAAGAGAAATCCCAAAATTGGGCATATGACGGAAGGGCAAAGTGTACCGCGGTCCTAATTTCATTGTTTGCCTATAACGGCCAAACTATTAGAATTTTTTTAATGCCACTTACAAAGTTTACTCTTAAATGTGAAATCTTATGTGTGTGCGAATTTCACCGACATCGGACCATAATTGGCTAAGATACCAAACAATTAAATACATTTTTTTCCTTAAAAAAAAAATAATTTTTTTTTTTCGAAAGTTTGAAGTGGCACAAAAATGCAAAAAATGCACCCCATGACTCAAAACTTTTTTTTTGAGTACTCTATTGTATCTAGAATACGATTACATTACGGAAAATTCTGCAAATATATTTTATCTATTTTTTTGACCACTGTTCATTGAGTGACGACCAAAAAACACGGTTTTTGAGAAAAGTTGCCTAAAATTGACAATTTTTAGTTTTTTGGTCTGAAAATTAAGCAAACCCAAATTTCATGCCTTCTAAATGTGTATACAAAGTTTAAAGTGTGTATGTTTCTTCTAAGTTGTAGAATTCTCCCGAAAAAAGTCCCATTACACGCGCTCCGCGGGATTCAAAACTCGTGTATACACTACATTAATGTAATTTGATTTTTTTGCGATTTCCAGTTTTAAATTTCTTACATATTTAAATTTATTAGGCTTAAAATTTATTAAATTGTATTTTACTGACTTGTTACAAGACGTTTCTTGAGTTTTGTGCAAAATATAGAATTACCGCCAAATTAGCCTGACAAGTTTAAACTTCAAACGGTCATATTTTTACAAATTGAATCGCTTGATAGTGTTCATCGGCATAAATTTTTAATAACCGTGTTCAGCAAGCTCTGTGTACACGTGGCTTTTCGAACTTCTTCAGTAATTTATTGAGTAAGTACGTTCCTAAATTAAGAAAATTCTATCACAGTGCTATAATTTTTTTGTTTCCAGGTTGCAATGGCTGGCCTGTGTTTATTATGTCATCAGACACTTACAGAGGGTGAACTATTGCAGATTTGCAATGCGACCTATGACATTCGAAAGTTTATTTGAAAATATCGATCTTTTCTAAAGGTAGGAACTTGAAAATTGGAATTGTAGGTTCTCATCATAAATGGAATAGAAAAAAAATGAATAAAAAATGAATAATGAAGTGTTTCAGGGTTTTTTTTATTTTAACATTTTAAGGGGAGAAATGGGGGTGAAATTTTGTTTAATAACATGTATATACAGTGTGTCGCATTTAAGATGAAAACACCCCTATATTTTGTCTATCTAAATAAATACAGATTTGAAGTTTCGCACAGTAATAGTAATAAAAATTAATAAAAATTAATAAAAATTAATAAAAATTAATAAAAATTAATAAAAATTAATAAAAATTAATAAAAATTAATAAAAATTAATAAAAATTAATAAAAATTAATAAAAATTAATAAAAATTAATAAAAATTAATAAAAATTAATAAAAATTAATAAAAATTAATAAAAATTAATAAAAATTAATAAAAATTAATAAAAATTAATAAAAATTAATAAAAATTAATAAAAATTAATAAAAATTAATAAAAATTAATAAAAATTAATAAAAATTAATAAAAATTAATAAAAATTAATAAAAATTAATAAAAATTAATAAAAATTAATAAAAATTAATAAAAATTAATAAAAAATAATAAAAATTAATAAAAATTAATAAAAATTAATAAAAATTAATAAAAATTAATAAAAATTAATAAAAATTAATAAAAATTAATAAAAATTAATAAAAATTAATAAAAATTAATAAAAATTAATAAAAATTAATAAAAATTAATAAAAATTAATAAAAATTAATAAAAATTAATAAAAATTAATAAAAATTAATAAAAATTAATAAAAATTAATAAAAATTAATAAAAATTAATAAAAATTAATAAAAATTAATAAAAATTAATAAAAATTAATAAAAATTAATAAAAATTAATAAAAATTAATAAAAATTAATAAAAATTAATAAAAATTAATAAAAATTAATAAAAATTAATAAAAATTAATAAAAATTAATAAAAATTAATAAAAATTAATAAAAATTAATAAAAATTAATAAAAATTAATAAAAATTAATAAAATTAATAAAAATTAATAAAAATTAATAAAAATTAATAAAAATTAATAAAAATTAATAAAAATTAATAAAAATTAATAAAAATTAATAAAAATTAATAAAAATTAATAAAAATTAATAAAAATTAATAAAAATTAATAAAAATTAATTAAAAATTATTAAAAATTAATAAAAATTAATAAAAATTAATAAAAATTAATAAAAATTAATAAAAATTAATAAAAATTAATAAAAATTAATAAAAATTAATAAAAATTAATAAAAATTAATAAAAATTAATAAAAATTAATAAAAATTAATAAAAATTAATAAAAATTAATAAAAATTAATAAAAATTAATAAAAATTAATAAAAATTAATAAAAATTAATAAAAATTAATAAAAATTAATAAAAATTAATAAAAATTAATAAAAATTAATAAAAATTAATAAAAATTAATAAAAATTAATAAAAATTAATAAAAATTAATAAAAATTAATAAAAATTAATAAAAATTAATAAAAATTAATAAAAATTAATAAAAATTAATAAAAATTAATAAAAATTAATAAAAATTAATAAAAATTAATAAAAATTAATAAAAATTAATAAAAATTAATAAAAATTAATAAAAATTAATAAAAATTAATAAAAATTAATAAAAATTAATAAAATTAATAAAAATTAATAAAAATTAATAAAAATTAATAAAAATTAATAAAAATTAATAAAAATTAATAAAAATTAATAAAAATTAATAAAAATTAATAAAAATTAATAAAAATTAATAAAAATTAATAAAAATTATTAAAAATTAATAAAAATTAATAAAAATTAATAAAAATTAATAAAAATTAATAAAAATTAATAAAAATTAATAAAAATTAATAAAAATTAATAAAAATTAATAAAAATTAATAAAAATTAATAAAAATTAATAAAAATTAATAAAAATTAATAAAAATTAATAAAAATTAATAAAAATTAATAAAAATTAATAAAAATTAATAAAAATTAATAAAAATTAATAAAAATTAATAAAAATTAATAAAAATTAATAAAAATTAATAAAAATTAATAAAAATTAATAAAAATTAATAAAAATTATTAAAAATTAATTAAAATTAATAAAAATTAATAAAAATTAATAAAAATTAATACAAATGAATAAAAATGAATCAAAATAAATGAAAATTAATAAAAAAGAAAGTTATGTATTTTTTTATATTAATAACACGACTACATGCTAGCAAAGTCGCGAGCAAATCCGCGGGCAACAGCCAGTTTTTTAAATAATTTTTAGTTTTTTTTTTTAATTTATCCAGGTATTATCAGATTAAACAATTGCCGTATCATCTGCAAAGTTTATCAATCTACCCGCACTTAAATAAGTAAGAATACTGTTAAGATAAATAATAAAGAGGATAGGACCTAACACAGTACCTTGTAGTACACCAAATTTAATAATTTTCTTTCACTTAAAATGTTGATTTTTACCATTTGAGTTCTATTTAATAAATAATTTGCAAAAAGTTTATTTGGTTCGCCTCGAATTTTTATATCATCCAGTGCCTCTAACAATTGCGTATCAGAAACTGTATCGAAGGCCTTAGCCAGATATAGAAACAAGCACAAGATGGGTTTGCTAATTTCTAGGGCGTTTGAAACTTCATGTAACAATTCCGAAATAGCATTTGTTGCCGAGATCCCCTCTTGGAATCCAAACTGGTTGTTGCATATAATTTTATTACTTGCAAGAAATTTAGTAATTCGAGTTTTAAGGGATTTTTCAAAGACTTTATCAAGACATGATATTACTGATATTGTTCGGAAACTTGAAACATTTGTTTTTTCTCCTGTTTTATAGATTGATGTTATTACTGCAGTTTTGAACTCATGAGGGATACAAGAAGTTGTGAAAATTGAATTAATTAAATGAGCTAGAAGAGAAGCAATAACAGGTGCAATATTTTTTAAGATTTCAGATTTTATACCATTAACGCCTGCAGCTTTTTTAGACTTTAAAGATTTTATTAATTTTAATAACTGTAGGTTCTGTGACAGGTGCTAGGAAAAATGATCTTTGGCATTGTTTCCAGACTAAGGTACATTAAAGGTATGCTCGATTTCATTAGCGTATCTCTCACCAACACTAATTAAAAAAATTATTAAATTAATCTGCAATTTCTTTATCACTTGTGATCAATTCATTATTAGAATTTTTAATTTATTTTATGTTAATTTGTTAGTAAAAGATTAATTTTTTATTATTTTCCACAGATTTTTTGAAGAATTCTTATTATTATCAATTATTTTTTAATTTAATTATATTTAGTTATTTTATTTCAATTTTATAATTTTTTAATTATTTGTTGGGAATGTTCGGTATTTGTATGATTTATTATTTTCATTCATATAAGCCGTTCGTGATCCAACTCTTATGTTTAATACGCTTAATTATTTTCGTATTTTTTTGTTTCTCTATGAAAAAGTTTAATATGTCTAAAAAAAATTTGTTAAAGTAGTTGAATTGTAATTTGTATACCTACTAAACAACCGTTGCCCCCGCAGGTCTTTCAGTTTGTAATGTAAATTTTCCTCTTAATTTTAAACAATAGAACACCAAAAACTATTAATTTAAAAATATATATAATCATTTCATTAGGCATTTATCAAACATTTATTACATACATAATAACTACTCATTAATAAGATAATCTATATAGAGATTTAAAAAGCGTTATTGCAACCGGGTATAACTTTCTCAATTGAATGAGTGCAAAATATCCTATTAAAAGGTTTTTTAGAAATAAAATTACACGTTATGTGTAATTATATCATTATTTAAAAAAAAAAAAATCACAAGTATCAAAAGCCTTGAATAACACACAATCCCTACGAAATAATTGTAAAACAAAATGACAAATGACTTAAATTAATCTTTTAATACCCTAAGTGGAAAGTCGTGTTATTAAATTACTTTCCCTTCTACCTCATTCCGTGAAGATGTGTCTACAGTATTATAAAATAAACTGGCATAAATATATTCTGACTTTTCCCAAAGTAAAAAGTTTGTGACATGGGTACGTATCGATAGAATTCTCGATTTTTCTCAATGGGACTGTTTAGAAAATGTAATTTTTAAAGAAACATGTAACTTTGTTTCTTGGAAATAAAAAAAGGAAACCGAAATATAACAAATAATGCGACATCATTTTATTATAGATATAAATTTATATCTGTTAAAAATATTTTCATAGAATAACTGAGGCGTTGAGAATTATAGTGGCCTAACCCACATAATTTCAATATTTAATTTTATCTATAAAGTAATACCTTAATATTCAAAGTTTCGGTAGACAACCGGCCTAACCACCTAACCGGCGTTTCATAGTTATGAAACGACTATTTAACTTTGATAATATCCGCGCTCAGACCAGCTGAGAGTTTCAGTAATTAAAACACCTGGATCATTGTACGATTTAACTTTATTTAACGTTTGATCGTTTGATCTCAGGTGAATTAGGACCATCTGTTTATTGCTTTACAAGTTTTATACCTTTTCTGATTCAACTTTTCTGTATTAACAGTTTTATTAAAAATATCACATACATTTGAGTAAGTACCTATGTAATGGATTTTGATCGGGGGCGGTTTTTTCAGTGGTTCATTCGTGTAGTAAACGCTTAGTTATATTTTATAAAAACAGAATATTTTAAAATAAATAATAAAAATATAAATTTATTGTTTCCATACGTAAAAATTCCTATTTTTTATACGCCACTGCACTCTTGCTAATCACGTCTCTGTATCACTATTCCGAGTAAGCGCAGAAGAAGCAAGAGGTTTTCGGGAAAGCCTGTAGCTAAAAGAAAAGGTCAACATGTCAACAGACCCATGAAACACATCACTTAAATCACATTGTTTTGTGCATCGCACATCAACAAGGCGTGACGTCACAAAATAGGGTGGGCATATACGAACTTGCCAAACCAGTGTTGCCAGTCTAGTTCAATTTACAATTGTATGGTAGTAAAATATAGTATTTTTTCTTTCCCGGCGTGTAGCAGTGTTGACGTGTAAAATATATATTGTTTTTTTACTTTTTTGTGTTCCTTCTCTATAAAGATCTCTTTTTTGCTCATCAATGGATTATACCGTCTCTGCAAATAAAATTCGAAAAATCTGTACATTTTTTAGACAAATCTGATACGTAACAAAAACATATTTTAGCAATACTGGAACACTCTAAGCTCTACGCTAAATATAAAGTACCATAAGACTCTTTGAGTTGTGCTTATTTAAAGATTGTGTTTAAATAATAACTGCGACTTTATTAAATTGGAACTAGGTGTGTCAATTCAACGATTGTTGCTGAAAAACATCTTATCTTCAAGGTAAAGCATTTACTAATATTTAAAGCATAAAATAATTTTAGAAGTTATGTTCTTTTAGTTTTACGACAGTAATTTATTTTTTATATTTTGTACCCAACTATAAATACTATGAAATGAGCAAAAAATGTGTTAAATATTTCCTACAAAACCTGTTGAAAGGAACAAATTAATAATTCTGACAAGCTAACTACTTGACGATAATTAATAAGCGTTGGATATAGGAGATAAGATAAAGGGACATAAATGGCTTTACAGTTGTCACTTTACAAATGAGCATCAGAAAATGAATCAATTATATTTGAATTTAATGTAATGATAAACTTAGCTTTACCTGAGAAATGGTAAGTATATTCAGTTTATATAAAGATATGTCTGCCTGAAATTATCAATCAAGTTACCCCGTAAAGTAGATTGCGTTTTGTGTGGAAACCTGAAATATTATGGTTGTTACACTACTAAAACTATTTTACAAATATTGTAAAATTATTAAAAACCTTCCAATTTTTAAACTGGAATTTGTTCTTATATAATTCTTGTTGTGATTAAAAAAATATATCTTTAATTCTAATAATATTTTTTATTGTCTTGTTTGTACAATTTAGTATTTTATATTGGTACTTTCAATCGCTGCAGGTATTAAATAAAAATAAGGCTGTTGATAAATTAGTTTACAGTTGGTTATAAAGTATGTCTCGAAGACAGCAATAAGTACACTACATTCATTGTGGTTATGGTAGGCACTTAACAAGTAACATCTCACATACCTACATACTCTGGGTAATCATTAATCAGTCCTATAAGTGTGACTATCAAAACATTAATATACTTTCTACACTATCTACAATTTAACAATAATTTTAAATTGCAGCTGAAACATATATTTCATTTAGACAAAATTATAAAATTTTGTTTTTTCAATCTATTATGTATTAAAATTATTTTTCCTTTATTGGTAAATATGGACCTCTTACTCAAATGTCATTTATCGTCTATGCTTTGTGCCAGAGAAAGTGACATTTTGATTTGATGACGAGCCAAGTGCGTTCAGAAATTCGTCCTTTTTTTATCCTTTAATTTATCAGCATATACCTTAGAGACTATTTACGAACGATTACCTTACAAACTATTTCTATATACAATATAACTAACTACATTTGAAAATTTTTATTGACAAAAATCGATACCACATTGATCGCGAAAAATCTTCTAAGCGCATCAATCTCACAATTAATTTGTAGTGTATACGAAAAATTTTTTGAAAACTATTTTATCGTATTCATGTATATTTTATTGTACATATTATATATGCTCTGTTTTAATTTCATAAAAAAAATAAGTAAAAAATAAATTAAAAAAACTTTAATTACCTACTATTTTCAATGATACACTTTATTTTACATAATAAAATACAATCACAAAAAAAATTACATCAATGTTTTCTTGCAATTTCTTTTATTAAATATTTTAAATAAAAATCAACTTTGGTTCAGCACATAACCAAAAATTGTCATCTCTCTCAATTTTCTCAACGAACATTCCTAATGTGGTCCAAACTATAAAATAACAATATTTGGCTTTCGTTATAGCCAATTATCCTTGTATCTGATAATAATAATTATCTTTTTTTAAATTTAATTTTAACATCTGTATTGGCTAGATATTTAATTTTTTTCTTGAATTCCCGTTACTGGTGTCAATTTGGAACAAGAATATAAACATTTAATTATAATTATTTCATTATTTTCAATATTGCCGTCTGGACTTTGCTCCCAGTATGGATGTTTTTCATAAATAAATAATTCACATTCTTGTACCGTTTTTCCATATTTATTTTTAAATTCTTCAATCGCAATAGATTCCTAATCTTGTCCCCATTTTGTAGCGACTGATCCGTAAAACGATGAAAATAATGTTACGCAGCACCCGGCAGCTATCATAGAAATGTCATTACCCGTCAAGAATATTCTAGACGACACTTCGAGAAGGTTCGAGAAGGTCAAACAAGCTATATAAGTCGACCTGACGTCAGAGTTTCAGTTTTATGATAGACGTTATATGTTAATATTATTAGTTGGAGTTATTGTATCAGTTGAATTGATGTACTGTAAAAGTTGAATTATTAATTAATAAATTGCGATACCAAAAACCTGTGTAATATTGGTGACAGCGGTGGGATACAAAATAAAAGTTAGTCAAGCATTCAATTCATGGTAAATACAAGATCCACGGCGCACGAAACAGATATGGATACTACAGGCCCACCAGCATGGTTTTTGAAGATGGAAGAGGAGAGAAAGAGGCGAGAAGAGGAAAAGGAAAGGCGAGAAGAGGAAAAGGAAAGGCGTAGAAAGGCAGAAGAGAAGAAAAAGAAAAGGCGAGAAGAGGAAAAGGAAAGGTGAGAGGAGGAAAAAGAAAGGCGGAGGAAAGAAGAAAAGAAAAGGCGTAGGAAGGAAGAGAAGGAGGAAAAAGAAAGGCGTAGGAAAGCTGAGGTAGAAATTATGAACGGTTTGCTGCAAATCCAGGAAACCTTCAAGCAAGAGCTTTAAGCTTTAAATTAGAGTAGATCTGTTAAAGCAACAACAAGAGCATCTAAAAGCCAATTTAGAGAAACAGCAAGAGAATTTGACAGCTAACTTAGAACAACAAGAACATGCTAGAGTAGAGCTGGAAAGGCAAATTAGAGCTAAAATGGCTGAGTTAGAAAAAAGAATTCACAGCCAAGCTTCAGTAAATAGCATTGAAGCTTCAAACACTACTACCTCGTCTTCATCTATATCCGAAACAAGCCACATTCGAATCCCAGTTTCACAAAACTTAAGCCACCCACGTTTGACGGTCAGACAACATAGGAATCATATCGACTCCAATTTGAGGCTGCAGCTAGAGCCAATGGCTGGACCGAGAAAGAGATGGCGGCTTCATTGATAGTGTCACTGCGAGGTCAGGCAGCAACCGTTTTACAATTACTTTCCCAAAAAGAACCCAGTTATTCATCTCTCGTCCAAGCTTTGGAGACAAGATATGGCCAGCAGCATTTGCAACGGATATTTCAAAGCCTGCTAAAGTTTCGTAGTCAGAAACATAATGAGAGTCTACAGGAATTTGAGGCTGATATAAGAAGGTTGATTCATCTGGCCTATCCACAGTTGCCGAAAGATTTCCAAGAACAACTCGGAATGCAAGCATTCATTGATGAACTACAAGATAAAACAAGAGATAAAGCTTGTCAAAAATAGCGTCTTAAATGCGTATATCGCTGTAATTTTTTGAGTGCAATTATTATTAATAAATTCGGTCTACTTTTTGTGCTATAATAATCGAATTAACTTTGATAATAATTAAGTAAAATAATCGTCGTGGTAAGTAGATTATTATTGTATAAAAAAAATGTATTGCTGTATTTTACTTTTATTCCAAGAAGGCATTTTTATGAGTTCTGCAAAAATTAACAAATTTATTCAGACCTAGGATTTCTTTTAAAAAAAAGTGGCAAATTCTGCCATATTCAGCGTAGATTTTGTCATAGTTTCTTTTCGTGAACATTCTTATTTATAGTGGTATTGCGATTAGCTGCTACTTTTTGCTTATAATGCCGTAATTTAGGAAGGCGCAAGAAAGTGATATTTTTGTAACCCTATTACTAGAACTGGCAGTCGGGCAACTTTTTTTATATTTTTTTTTAATTCATGTTTTGTTACCTCATGCGTGATCCAAGTTATTACACTTATTCGTCTAAAATATGCAGCTTATGAAAAACCCTAATTAAATCGGAATTTATCGGTACGTTGATTTTAGATTTGTCAGATTAAAGAATATTCTTCAAAAAACAAAACATAATGTACATATCTTAAAGAATACATAAGAAATTTAACATATTGCCCAAGTTTCAAATTATTTCAAATCAAATTTCAAAATTTATTTTTAATTTTAAAACAAAATGGCAATAAGTTTGCAGAGTTACATCAGTTTTTTGAAACCAGTAAAACCTGGCTAGATACCAAAGGGGCCTTTACCAATTATACACAAGCTTTAGATCAATCAAAAATTGGCCGACTGATTTTTCATTTAGTTTCGAAAGGAATAAGCGTCAGAAAACTACTGATTTGCACAAGGAGAATTCGGTCGAGGTTATCTGTTATGTGGCTCAAATGGAACTCAGAAAATCTGGTAATGTCTAAGCCTCCAAACTATTACAAGACATTAATAAGAATCCTGCGAGAGCTACTGAATATATAATTGATTTAAATAAAATTAGTTTTAGTGGAAGTGAACTTATCTCGTAATCAATATAATATTATTAGAGAAAAGGACATATAAAGTCAAGCTTAGATGTGGCCCTAATAATAATATAGTTTTTTGGGTATATTTTGCACCTTTCATATAAACTCCCAGTAAAAGGTTGGAAACCTTATTGATAAAGAAAAAGTCTTTGAAAAAAAAAGAGAATTTAAACAGGAATTAGGATTAATAATTGATTAACCAAAACCGGTATACGGAAGTAGCAACGATGGTTATACGGCAAGTCTCCTCTAAAATAACACAAATAGATGTCTTTAAAAAATTAAGTGTAATTTTGGAAGGAATTGCATGGAAACAGCACAATTACTCATAGGTAAATATCCTTGATATCATATGACGCCAACAATTCACTTATTTTTAATTCAGGTGCAGAAATTATTTCGTTTCGTTCTTCTTCCAGTTGACCAGCTCTCAGAAGAGGCTGCAGAAAGTAGAAACAAGGATTGTAAAAATTTAGAGAAAGCTTCGCCAGAAAAATAGCTCGAAAAAAACTAATGAAGAAGTTTTCAAGGGGCATCTTCCCTCTTCAAATCCTGTTATTACTGGTATTAAAAAAACTCAAAATTAAAGAAAATTAATTTTTTTAGCGAAGCTTTAGCCATGCTTCTACCACCGTATGTTGATGACCAAATTAGTCATGTTTCTGATAGTGATAACTCTTTGAATTGTAGTTTTATTTAAATTAAAACGTTAATTTAGTATTTTAATAATATTTGAAGTGTGTTTTGTAGCAAAATATTCTGTTGTGTTTTATTTTTTTCTGTCTTCAACAAATAATGTAATTTCAAAGAAGGATAATTTTGTTATAAAAGATAGTAATTAATATATCTACTAATACCTAATAAGCTGTTTTACTGCTTAAATTTCTCACAACTTTTTAAGAAATAGCCTGTACATAATTTAAAAGGTCAGTTATAATAATAAACCCTGTATAGTGTCAATATCTCTGATGATATTATTTTGTTACATTTACACTTTAGACATATTCCAGAATACAAAAGTATAAGCTTTAATGCTTTCCAGAATTGTTGGTAAGTTTTGATACTTTTTGCCCCTGTGTGTGACGTCAGAGTTTCAGTTTTATGATAAACGTTACTCGTTAATGTTATCAGTTGTATAATTGTTGTTAAAGTTGAGTTGAAATAAATTACGATACCAAAAACCTGTGTAACAATTATATTTTATTAACAGTCTTTTTTGCGTAATTTGCAAACGGTTCCAAAATTTGAAGCCGTGAGCATATTACTACGATGTTTTTTCCACAGATTATTATTGGCCTGACCTCTAGTAGATACTTTAATTTTACAAATATCGTCTAATGATTTTGGTAAACTATACAAAAATTGCAGTTTGTTTTGTTCCAAAAATCGTCTTCATCATCGCATTGAAGTCCGTAGTCCCTTTTTGACAGCTTTCTATAAAGAGTGGGAATTATAGTTCTCTTTTTTATTAAAAGAAATGGTTGCAGCTGTACACCGAACATTATATCCTCCTTTTACTGCAAAATTAATTAATTATTTTTTCTCTAAAACAAATTTGGCTATGATTGAATTATATGTCTCTGCAGCATTATTAGTCATGTTTAATAATAAACTGTGGCTGTTTTGAACCAGCCTAATACCAGCAGATACAATGTCATCCATTAATACGTATTCTTTCATTTCTGTCACATAATTTCTGTCGTTTTATTCTCTTTTACAAAAATATTGTGCTCAGTTTAAATGATTTCCAAATTTGTGGTAAGGAAAGTTCTTAATGTTGTAACGGTTACTCTTCTAGTACCGTTATTTTTTAATATTTTATAACTATATTTTTAAAATGATTGTCCCATCTCTATTAGGACCGATAGTTTCATTCTTTCGCTACAAATATTTTATATAGTTATTTTTTGTTTTTATAAGTTGTATGTTCGGATCGAAAGTGAATTTCGACAGGTATTACTTGAAAAAGTCTTTTACAATAATACCTCAGAACGAGGCAGTCTGAGATTATTAAATCTTAAACAGTATGTGGTATTTTTATTAGTGGTGAGAACCATCAGTATTTCATGGTGAGTAAAAGATTAATATTTACAAGATTTCTGCAAAGATTAACGAAATAGATCGAGATTTATTTAGTTGTTAAAAATGTGAGTTTAGATGTTTTAGAACGTGTTATTAATTTCTGTAAAGATCTATTTTTTATTCATTCTGTGTTCAGAAACATCTTACCTCCTTGTTCCTTATTTTTCCTTATTACGTAAACTTCAAAAAGGTCTCAATCTTTTAGATACGTCAACCTTTGGATGGTTTTTACAAGTACGCTGAGAACATAGTTTAAAATATATTTTTTTAAACAAACGCTGAGAATACAGTTGAAAATATGTTAATTTATGGTTAGAAGACAGTTGAAGTTATGGTTACAAATATGTTGATTTATGGTTAAAAGATAGTTGAAGTTATGGTTACAAACATGTTAATTTATATTTAGAAGAAGACGCTTTGCTGTAGGAGACCGTCCTTATTTGAGAAAGATTGAAGACCTACACCATTCCTACTTTGAGATAAGTTTCATTTTTATCTTTGAAAATTAAATAAAGAAGTAATTTAAATGAATCATGGCTTGTGTAGATTGTAATAGTATTTGCCTGCATAAACATATGCATTCTGTTTTAACATCAGTCATATTAATTATATTTGCCAAACTATTATAGGTAATTCACCTTAAATGATATGTTTATGTAAGTTTGGTGGCGCCCTCCATACATTTCCTATAGTTAAGTTTTGTCAAGGTTATTAAGTGCTACTCACGGCCCTAATTAAAATTGAGCTAAAACACGGTAAGTAAAACCAACATCACTTGTTACAATATCTGCAGTTAATTGCTTCACGTTGTCAACAATATCACTGGTATTTTTACTTTCCTATCTGTATACAGATATAAGGAAAGTATAGGAATCATGATTTTTTTCGACCTCGAGTTTTCGACGGATTTGTACGTTTTGAGGTCCCCTGAATCCGTGTTGACTATTTTCGCGATGATGTCTGTGTGTGTGTGTGTGTGTGTGTGTGTGTGTGTGTGTGTGTGTGTGTGTGTGTGTGTGTGTGTGTGTGTGTGTGTGTGTGTGTGTGTGTGTGTGTGTGTGTGTGTGTGTGTGTGTGTGTGTGTGTGTGTGTGTGTGTGTGTGTGTGTGTGTGTGTGTGTGTGTGTGTGTGTGTGTGTGTGTGTGTGTGTGTGTGTGTGTGTGTGTGTGTGTGTGTGTGTGTGTGTGTGTGTGTGTGTGTGTGTGTGTGTGTGTGTGTGTGTGTGTGTGTGTGTGTGTGTGTGTGTGTGTGTGTGTGTGTGTGTGTGTGTGTGTGTGTGTGTGTGTGTGTGTGTGTGTGTGTGTGTGTGTGTGTGTGTGTGTGTGTGTGTGTGTGTGTGTGTGTGTGTGTGTGTGTGTGTGTGTGTGTGTGTGTGTGTGTGTGTGTGTGTGTGTGTGTGTGTGTGTGTGTGTGTGTGTGTGTGTGTGTGTGTGTGTGTGTGTGTGTGTGTGTGTGTGTGTGTGTGTGTGTGTGTGTGTGTGTGTGTGTGTGTGTGTGTGTGTGTGTGTGTGTGTGTGTGTGTGTGTGTGTGTGTGTGTGTGTGTGTGTGTGTGTGTGTGTGTGTGTGTGTGTGTGTGTGTGTGTGTGTGTGTGTGTGTGTGTGTGTGTGTGTGTGTGTGTGTGTGTGTGTGTGTGTGTGTGTGTGTGTGTGTGTGTGTGTGTGTGTGTGTGT